>SJYC01080171.1:0-12413 GCA_006408675.1 Madoqua kirkii
CCCCCTCCTTGAATTCAATTAATTTCCTTCAGTGGCTCACAGACCTCAGAGAAACATCTTACTTATTAGATCACTGAAAGAATGAAAGTGAAAGTCACTCAGTCATGTCCAGCTCTTTGCGACCTCATGGACTATACAGTCCATGGGGTTCTCCAGGCCAGAATACTGGAGTGGGTAGCCTTTCCCTTCTCCAGGGGGTCTTCCCAACTCAGGGATCAAACAAGGGTCTCCTGCATTGAAGGCAGATTCTTTACCAACTGAGCTATGAGGGAAGTCCCATTAGATCACTGGTTTACTATAAAAAGATTTAAGTCAGGAATAGCCAGAGGGAAGGGAAGGGCAAAGGGCATGGAAATCCCATGCTTTCCCCAGGTGCAGCATTCTTCCTGAGTTGCCCCGTGTTCACTAACCCCAAAGCTCTCTGAATCCTGTCCTTCTTGGTTTTTATGGAGGCTTCATTACAGTCATGATTGACGACATCATTGGCTATTAGCAATCATTCAGCCTCCAGCGCCTCTGCCCATTCCTAAAAGTCAGGAGGGATGGACTAAAAGTTCCAGCCATCCAATCACATGGTTGGTTCTCCTGACAGCCAGCTCCCTTCTATAGGTGCTTTCCAAAACTGATCTCATTAATCTAAACTTAGGTGTGGTTGAAAGAAGTTTATTATGAATATCAAGACACTTTTGTAAGCTTTGGTTGAGACTCTGAGAATCCCAGGGATGGGGGAGCCTGGTGGGCTGCTGTCTATGGGGTTGCACAGAGTCAGACATGACTGAAGCGACGCAGCAGCAGCAGCAGTAGCTGTAATTCAAACCCAGCCAAAACCCAGACTGGAACTTCAACTCACAGTCTTTTAACTGAGATCACACACCTGATCTGAGGACTTAAAATGAAGCTCAGATTCTTACCTGTCTCATCATTGAAAGAATTCAGTGAGCGACAAAGTGATGGGTAGAAAGTGAATTTATTGAGAGAGAAACACACTGCACAGAGTGTGGGCCATCTCAGAAGGCAATTGTGCAATAGTTTGAACATTCTTTGGCTTTGCCTTTGTTTGGGATTGGAATGAAAACTGACCTTTTCCAGTCCTGTGACCATTGCTAAGTTTCCCAAATTTGCTGGCATATTAAGTGCAGCACTATGACAGCATCATCATTTAGGATTTTAAATACCTCGGCCCCATCACCTCCACTAGCTTTGTGCATAGTAATGCTTCCTAAGACCCTCTTGACTTCACACTCTAGGATGATGTCTGACTCTAGGTGAGCAACCACACCATTGTGGTTATCTGGATCATTAAGACCTTTTTAGTATTGTTCTTCTGTGTATTCTTACCACCTCTTCTCAATCACTTCTGCTTCTGTTAGGTCCTTACTGTTTCTATCCTTTATTGTGCCCACCATTGCATGAAATGTTCCCTCGATATTTCCAATTAAAGAGATCTCTGTGTGCTGTGCTTAGTCACTCAGTCATGTCCAACACTTTGTGACCCCACGAACTGTCAGGCTCCTCTGTCCATGGGGGTTCTCCAGGCAAGAATACTGGAGTGGATTGCCATTTCCTCCTCCAGGGTATCTTCCCAACCCAGGGACTGAACCCAGGTCTCCTGCATTGCAGACGGATTCTTTACCGTCTGAACCACCAGGGAAGAGATCTCTATCTTTCCCATTCTGTGTTCTCTTTTAAGTAAGGGTACATGTATATTCATGAAGAGATTTGAGCAGAGGATAATTCAGCATAGAATTGGAGCCAAGGTTGACAGAGTCCAAGTTTTAGTCTGTTGAAGTCATGAGGTTCTGAAGAGGTCAACATCACCATTCTTTAGGTGATCTGGTGGTTGAGCACTTGAGGGGAATTTGAATTCTGCAGAAGAGCTCAAGAAAGTGCTTCAGTCTAATCTTTACCATTGAAATAGAACTGGGAATCTTTACAGCTGATTTATTATCTTTGCTGTTGTTACTTCTCTTGCTTAATAACAGTCCTTTGTCCCTGCATTCTTTTTTTCCCCAAGATCATTAATTACTGAGACCTGTTCAAGGGCAAGTATTGTGACCAAATGCTTGGTCACATTTGGTCCAAAATGGCTTAGGTCAAAAATGGCTTCTCTTATGTCAAGGAAGCCATGCTTGCTTCTCTTTCTCCAGGGACACTCTACCCTATCTGTTTACAGTTAGTTTTCATTAAATCAAATATAATTCAGTTTCTTGTTGTATTTTTCTATCAGCATGAGTGATAGAGATCACGTGTGTGGGCCTCACCGCCCAGCATAATGTACAGACACACACATAATACATATGCATATGCCACAACTCCCCAAAATAAGCAATAATTTTTAGCCATAAAGCAGTCTAAAATCCACACTCAAGAAGAAAATACTTTAATGCAATAGAAACACAGTTCTGATGATCCAACAGGCAGAATATGTGCTGTCTCACCTTGAAAGGTCAAAATTTGGACTGTTCTCCCATACCTAGAAATTCTTCAAGAATGTTGAATACTTGGCTTTCATCTATATCAGGGTTTGTCAGCCTCAGCACTGTTGTCATTTTAGACCAGATAATTGTTTGCTTTGGGGCCTCTCCTGTTCACTGCAGGATGTTTAGTAGCATCCCTGCTCTGTAACACCCCTGCCTCCACTCATGACAACCTAAAGTATTTCCAGACATTGCCAAATTTCACAGGGGTGGAAGTGGAGTGGCAAAATCACACCTAATTGAGAACCACTGGTCTATTTTATTAAAAAGCATCCCACAATGCTTCTTTCAGAGTAAAGGGAGGATGGTTCCAAAGATAAGTCGATATAGTCAACTAATATATATCAACATAGATGGGTTCAGTAATAGTGTTGCATGAACACCGGACCTGCCTCCTGAGAAACCTGTATGCAGGTCAGGAAGCAACAGTTAGAACTGGACATGGAACAACAGACTGGTTGCAAATAGGAAAAGGAGTACGTCAAGGCTGTATATTGTCACCCTGCTTAATAACTTATATGCAGAGTACATCATGAGAAACGCTGGGCTGGAAGAAGCACAAGCTGGAATCAAGATTGCTGGGAGAAATATCAGTAACATCAGATGTGCAGATGACACCACCCTTATGGCAGAAAGTGAAGAAGAACTAAAGAGCCTCTTGATGAAAGTGAAAGAGGAGAGTAAACAAGTTGGTTTAAAGCTCAACATTCAGAAAATGAATATCATGGCATCTGGTCCCATTAGTTCATGGTAAATAGATGGGAAAACAGTAGAAACAGTGGCTGACTTTATTTTTCTGAGCTCCAAAATCACTGCAAATGGTGATTGCAGCCATGACATTAAAAGACACTTACTCCTTGGAAGGAAAGTTATGACCAACCTAGGCAGCATATTAAAAAGCAGAGACATTACTTTGTCAACAAAGGTCCATCTAGTCAAGGCTATGGTTTTTCCAGTGATCATATATGGATGTGAGAGTTGGGCTATAAAGAAAGCTGAGTGCTGAAGAATTGATGCTTTTGAACTGTGGTGTTGGAGAAGACTCTTGAGAGTCCCTTGGACAGCAAGGAGATGCAACCAGTCCATCCTAAAGGAGATCAGTCCTGAGTGTCATTGGAAGGACTGATGTTGAAGCTGAAGCTCCAATATTTTGGCCACCTGATGTGAAGAGCTGACTCATTTGAAAAGACCCTGATGCTGGGAAAGATTGAAGGCAGGAAGAGAAGGAGACAACAGAGTATGAGATGGTTGGATGGCATCATCACCGACTCAATAGACATGAGTTTGGGTGGACTCTGAGAGTTGATGATGGACAGGGAGGCCTGGTATGCAGCGGTTCATGGGGTTGCAAAGAGTCGGACATGACTGAGCAACAGAACTAAACACAGACAGTTGCAGAATGCTTTGCATAGGAAGACACTATTTATGAATCTTAAAAATCACAAAATCTTATAATATGCATTGTTTATAGAAACATGCTATGGAGTAAAAGTATAAAACCATTGTCACAAGAAAAAAACTTTACCCTTCTAGGTTCCTGTGGCAGATCTAAGAAGTAAATTGACATGAGACATAGTAACTGGAGAAAAATCATTTAATAACACATATTTAATAATACTGTTTAAAGTATGTGTTAATATATGACATGGGCTGGATGAAGCACGAGCTGGAATCAAGATTTCTGGGAACAATATCAATAACCTCAGGTATGCAGATGACACCATCCTTATGGCAGAAAGCAAAGAACTAAAGAGTCTCTTGAAAAAAGTTGGCTTAAAACTCAACATTCAGAAAACTAAGATCATGGCATCTGGTCCCATCTCTTCATGGCAAACAGGTGGGGAAACAGTGGAAACAGTAGCAGACTTTGTTTTTTAGGGCTCCAAAATCATTGTAGATGGTAACTGTAGCCATGAAATTAAAAGAAGCTTGCTCCTTGGAAGAAAAGCTATGACCAACCTAGACAGCATATTAAAAAGCAGAGACGTTACTTTACCAACAAAGATCCATCTCATCAAGGCTATGGTTTTTTTTTTTCAGTTTTCATGTATGGATGTGAGAGTTGGACCATAAAGAAAGCTGAACACTGAAGAATTGATGCTTTTGAACTGTAGTGTTGGAGAAGACTCTTGGGAATCCATTGGACAGCAAGGAGATCCAACCAGTTCATCCTAAAGGAAATCAGTCCTGAGTATTCACTGGAAGTGTTGTTGGAAGGGAGAGGCCCCCCTTTAGGGCCCCAAGAGCAGACTCTTTTCTAACACTCAGAAAAGAATTGTCCGAGGAGACACGTGCTGACAAAGCAAGAGATTTTATTGGGAAAGGGCACCCGGGTGGAGAGCAGTAGGGTAAGGGAACCAGGAGAATAACTCTGTCACACGGCTTGCAGTCTCAGGTTTTATGGTGATGGGATTAGTTTCTGGGTTGTCCTTAGCCAGTCATTCTGACTCAGAGTCCTTCCTGGTGGTGCACACCTTGTTCAGCCAAGAAGGATGCCAAAGAGAAGGATTCTGGGAGGTGGTCAGACAGGTGGTGTCTCCTTTTGACCTTTCCTGAGCTCTTCTGGTTGGTGGAGGCTTATTAGTTCCCTGTTCCTTACCAGGACCTCCTGTCGTAAAACAGCTCATGCAAATGGTGACTATGGTGCCTGGCCAGGGTGGATGGTCTCAATCAGCATGCTTCCCCAACAGAATGACTGATGCTGAAGCTGAAACTCCAATACTGTGGCCACCTGATGCGAAGAACTGACTCATTGGAAAAGACACTGATGCTGGGAAAGATTGAAGGTGGGAGGAGAAGGGGATGACAGAGGATGAGATGGTTGGATGGCATCACCAACTCAATGGACATGAGTTTGTGTAAACTCCAGGAGTTGGTAATGGACAGGAAGGCCTGGTGTGCCTCAGTCCATGGAGTCGCAAAGAGTCGGACATGACTGAGTGACTGAAATGAACTGAACTGAATTATTATTTAATAACACATATACATGGGAGGTCAGGAAGATGCCTAAGGAAATGACAACCCACTCCAGTATTCTTACCTGGGAAATCCTGGCAGTCCATAGGGTCACAAAAGTCAGACACAACTACACATGCACACACACACACACACACACACACACGGAAGAGACCCAGGAAAACTGAATAACTTGCCAAAATGGCCAGAGCCCTCACCCTAAACACCAGCCTCAGCTAAAGACAAAGGAGAAAGTTGAGGGTGGAGAGTCGGTTGTGCGATGTTACCAGGAAAAGCGTAGTAAACAGGGGTGATTGTGATCAAGATTAAGTCATTGCCTTCTCCTTTGATAAGAGTTTCTAAAGGTTTGGTCATCTACCCCTTGCAGTTGCAGAGAAAGAGACACTCTTACAAATGGAGATTTCCTTTACAAATGAAGATGCTTCTACCAAATAACAGCTCTTAACTGGGCTTTCTGTGCCCTTCCAGTGTCCGCTGTTTCTTAGCAAATAAGCAGTTTACGACAATGAGTATGCCAGGGTGGCATACACATATTTCAGGGTGGCAAATTCTGCTCCCCTATACCACATATATGAAGAGTACACACCAGTTTAATGAGTGTGGTTGTCACTGGGAAAAGAAAGAGGCAATTGGGACAGCTAGGACTATAAAAGAAAATCCAACTGTATCTGCAATGTTTTGCTTATTTTTAGAAAGAGATCTAAAATGAACTGCAAAATGTTATATTTTTTTTCCATTCTACTAGTGTATTTTATGGTTATTATGTTACTCTACAAACATTATTTTTGGAAAAAAAATCATAGTAAAATATGAAAGCTACTGCTTCAATTTCACAGCATGTTCTTTGAAGCCATGTGGTATTAGTTCTCAGTCATCTTCTGCTTTGTATTATTCACACTGCTGCTTGCTTCCACCATCATAGGTAGCCGTGAGCTGGCAGTGTTTCATAGTGAGCTTTCCTGGTTCAGACTCTAATGACAACCAAAATACTAATGTTCTCACCTTGCATTTGTGGAATGCTTTATTTTTTTGCAGTACTCTTACATACATCTTTTCATTTCATATTCACAGTGTCTATCACCATCAATCGCAGTCTTGGCTGTATTCACTATGGCAATGTATTAAAAAGGCTTCCACGAAAGTCTTTTCTTTGGCAACTACTTTAGCTTAGGTTACCCTAGAAACTAACTCTGAGACAAGGATCCTATTTGGGAGGTGACACCTGGAGGCATCCATAGGAGAAGTGACAGGGAAGAGCAGGAAGCTAATAAATGACACATCATAGAGCAGGTAACCATTAAGAGCAATGATGGCCAACTCCTGCTGGGGAACTTCGAGAAACAGCTCAGAGATCTCAGAGACCTCCCTACTGAGAAGCCAGACATAGGCATTATTTTGCCTCTGACTCATCTCTTATTGACTGAGGGCTGCTCCCAGAGATGAGACATTTCCCTCTCTTCTGGGGTCAAACAGAAGCCCTCAGATGTAAATACCTGTAACTGGATGCCTGTGGCATATAGGTAGAGCTAGGAGAGTAAGGGCAGAGCCCCCAGAATATCTGCTGCAACCCTTTCTATAGATGTGTCCTGAAGATGTCTAACATTTATAGCCTGCATAGCATTTTCACAAATATTCATTTCCCACAACCCCTTAGTTTTAATGATGATTTCACATTGATGAGGGTGAAAGAGGAAAGTGAAAAAGCTAGTTTAAAACTCAACATTCAAAAAATGACGGTCATGGGATCCGGTCCCATCACTCATGGCAAATAGATGGGGAAACAATGGAAACAGAGACTTTATTTTGGGGGAGCTCCAAAATCACTGCAGATGATGACTGCATCCATGAAATCAAAAGAAGCTTGCTCCTTAGAAGAAAAGCTTTGACAAGCCTTGACAGCGTATCAAAAAGCAGAGAAATTACCAACAAAGGCCTGTCTAGTCAAAGCTATGGTTTTTCCAGTAGTCATGTATGGATGTGAGAGTTGGACTATAAAGAAAGCTGAGTGTTGAGGAATTGATGCTTTTGAACTGTGGTGTTGGAGAAGACTCTTGAGAGTCCCTTGGACTACAAGGAGATCAAACCAGTCCATAATAAAGAAAATCAGTCCTGAATATTCATTGGAAAGACTGATGCTGAGGCTGAAACTCCAATACTTTGGCCACCTGATGCAAAGAACTGACTCATTGGAAAAGACCTTGATTCTTGGAAAGATGAAGGCAGGAGGAGAAGGGGATGACAGAGGATGAGACAGTTGGATGGCATCACTGACTCAATGGATGTGAGTATGAGCAAGCTTCAAGAAATAGTGAAGAACAGGGAAGCCTGGCATACTGCAGTCCATGGGGTCACAAAGAGATGGACATGACTTAGTGACTTGACAACCTTCAGTTTTAATAATTTTTTAGAATAACTCACTGAAATCCCTGAAACTGTTATACTTAGAAGTATGTTTTATTATGCAAGACACACAAAAGACAAGGTCCAGAAGGGCCCTGGATGAAGAGCTTTCATGCTTTTCCCGTATAGTCAGGATATTCACTCTCCCGGTACATTCCTATGTTCATCAGCCAGCAAACTTTGCGGAGCTTCAGTGTTCAGAGTTTTTATGTAGGGTACCATTACATGGGCATGATTGAATAAATGATGGTCACATGATTCAGCACAATCTCCAGCTCCCTTCCTATCTCTGGGGGTCAGAGTGTCTAGCCTTATAATCAAATGGTTGGTCTTTTCTGGTGACAAGTCCCCATCCTGAAGCTAACTAAGGGTGTACCACAGATGCCTCATTCAAGTAACATACATTCCTATTACTCAGGAAATTCCAAGGGTTTTTGAAGCTCTTTGCCAGAGAACAGGGAGGAAGACTAGATAAATTCTTTATTATACTACAGAGCTGTTAATATACTAATCATGATTATTTAAAATTTTCTTATATGATAATTTCAAAATTTGTGTCATATCTGAGTCTGGTACTTAAGCTTTATGTCTTCAGAATGTATTTTTTTTTCCCTTGTCCTTTAACATACCTCACAATTTTTTGTTAAAAGTGGTCATCGTGTATCTGATAATAGGAACTAAGGTAATCAGCCTTTCATTGCGAATCTTTAATCTGGACAGAGCTGGGCTATATTTAATGCTTATTAGGACTGTATATTGGAGAAGGAAATGGCAACCCACTCCAGTATCCTTGCCTAGAAAATCTCATAAACAGAGGAGCCTGGTGGGCTGTAGTCCATGGGGTGGCAAAGAGTCAGGCATGACTGAGCTACTAACACTTACTTACTTATAACACTTACTTACTTATAACACTTACTTCTCTAGTTTCTTTTTCATTTTTCTGCTTCTGTATCATCTTTAGGTTTCCCTCAGAACACCTTCTTAAGTAGAGTCTGTGTCTTACAGGTCTCTCAGTTGAAATCACAATTACTAACCTGGAGTCCTGCCAGTGTGGTGCTAAGGTGATAAGGCGGGGAAGCACTCTATTATCTTATAATTAAATCTCAGGTTTTTTTGAGCGGGCCTACATCATTGAGCTGTGACCTGTAGAAGCACTTCTTTTCTCCTTTTTAGTTCAGTTCATTTCAGTCCCTCAGTTGTGTCCTACTCTTTTGCGACCCCATGGAGTGCAGCACGCCAGGCCTCCCTGTCCATCACCAAGTGCTGGAGCATGCTCAAATTCATGTCCATCGAGTCGGTGATGCCATCCAACCATCTCATCCTCTGTTATCCCCTTCTCCTCCTGCCTTCACTCTTTCCCAGCATCAGGGTCTTTTCAAATGAGTCAGCTCTTCACATCAGGTGGCCAGTCTGCCTGGGCTGCAGTCTGTGGGACATGGTTTCCCCCTCACATGCCCCAGTGTGAGTGGCCTGAGAAGCCTGAGGGCCACTTGGGTCCTGAGCACCTGGCTTTCTCATGACAGCTGGGCAGGATCTGGGGACCTGGCCTTGGGTAGCTGCCAGCTGAGATCTGCCTCCTCTTAGCCAGGACCCTGGACCTCAGAGGGTGAAAGTTACACCTTGGGACCCTGCTCTTTCTTATCAGGACAGAGAATAACATTTGTTTGGTAGACATTTATAGGAACATTGTTATCTGACCATTTTGACTGCATGAAGACTGTAATAACTAACCATGCCCCTCCCTTACCTTTCCTATAAAAGGGCTTTGCTGAAAGCTTTCGGTAATTTTGGGGTTCTTAGGGCATGATCCTCCCATCTCCTTGCATGGCCCTGTAATACACCTCTGTTCCAGACTCCAGTGTTTTAGTATTGTTTGGCTTCACTGTGCGTTGGCCACACAAACTTGCATTTTTTGGTGACATGCACATATGTATGTATTGGAGGCCCACAAAGACATGAGACTCAAAAAGGCAGCCAAGCCATTGAGACTTATATACCATCCTGAGCTAAGGGAAGAGACAGGGCTCCAGGGCTTCCACAGGGAGGAAGACAATTTATAGGAAGGTGAGAAGAGGAAACAAATGGTTAAAGAAGTTTGCCTTGTAGGCAGATAAATCTTTCAGGTAAAAAGGTGTGGGTTTTAACCAAGTGGACTTCAAAGTATTTTGTAACTATCCAGTAAGTTATCATGACATCACTCACCACAGTAGAGACCATGGGATTTTTCAGTTTCCAGTCAGTTCAGTTCAGTTCAGTTGCTCAGTCATGTCTGACTCTGCGACCCCATGAAGCACAGCATGCCAGGCCTCCCTGTTCATCACCAACTCCCGGAACTCACTCAGACTCATGGCCATCGAATCAGTGATGCCATCCAGCCATCTCATCCTCTGTCATCCCCTTCTCCTCCTGCTCCCCAATCCCTCCCAGCATCAGGGTCTTTTCCAATGAGTCAGCTCTTTGCATGAGGCAGCCAAAGTACTGGAGTTTCAGCTTCAGCATCAGTAGATGATGGTAAACTTAATAATAGGAATAAATGTTGGACTTTGCTAATATTCAAGTAAAAGATGATGTGGACTTTAAACACATTAGAAAACATGAGATTTTCAGATATCTAGAAAAGTAATGATGTTGTCCCAACTCTTAACATAACCATATTTTTGTAGAAATTAACGTCCCTAACAAAAGTAGCAGGCAACAGAATTTACTGTTTCCTAGTTCAGGGATGATTTTGTCTTAAAATTTAGTAGTGACAAAAATGTTTGTAAGGATCCAGATAAGATATCTCAGAGTCCTAACTATAGTAGCAACCATGGGATTTTTGCAGGTGTTCTTTGAATAGAAGATGGTGTCTGAAACTACAGTGTTGACCTTAGACTTCTCCAGGTATCCAGGTGGAGTTGGTGGTTGCCATAATGCAACGGACTGCTGGAATTAACTGGAGTTTCAGCTTCAGCATCAGTAGATGATGGTAAACTTAATAATAGGAATAAATGTTGGACTTTGCTAATATTCAAGTAAAAGATGATGTGGACTTTAAACACATTAGAAAACATGAGATTTTCAGATATCTAGAAAAGTAATGATGTTGTCCCAACTCTTAACATAACCATATTTTTGTAGAAATTAACGTCCCTAACAAAAGTAGCAGGCAACAGAATTTACTGTTTCCTAGTTCAGGGATGATTTTGTCTTAAAATTTAGTAGTGACAAAAATGTTTGTAAGGATCCAGATAAGATATCTCAGAGTCCTAACTATAGTAGCAACCATGGGATTTTTGCAGGTGTTCTTTGAATAGAAGATGGTGTCTGAAACTACAGTGTTGACCTTAGACTTCTCCAGGTATCCAGGTGGAGTTGGTGGTTGCCATAATGCAACGGACTGCTGGAATTAGCAGGGTCCAGATGGAAGAACAAGTATTCCTAACCAGGGTTGCCACCATGTGTTTTTACAGGTCCCAGTCAAGTGATGATGGTGTCTCTAACAACAATGCTGACCTCAGAACTAAAGGATCCAGGTAGAGTTCATGAGTCCAATAATGGTAGTAGTGATCATAGGAGTGTTTGAAGTCCATGTGGAAAATATATCCCTAATCACAGTTGCCACCATGTGTTTTTGTAGGCTCCAAATCAGGAGATCAAGGTGAAAATCATGGAATCCAGGCAAGTGATGATGTGGACCTTAAACACTGCATAGGCTATATGATTTTCAGAATTCTAGGTAAGCAATGATGTTGTCCCCTACACGTGTTGGCATCATATTTTTTTTTTTGGCAAATATTCAGATAAAATGTGATACTGGGCCTACAAATACCAATAACTGTGAGATCTAGTTTAGCTAGTTTTCTAGTTTAGAAATAATGTGTTTTAACCTTAGGAATAAATGAGAGATTTGCAAGTACCAGATAAGTCACCTTAACGTTCTCCATCATAGTATTGAAAAGGAGATTTTTATTGGTGCAAAGTCAAGAAATGATAGTGCCTGTAACCACAGTGTTAACCTCTAAGTTCTGCCAGTATTCAGGTAGCATGGATGGGCCAAGAAATATGGACATGACAAAAGTTCTTTGTCAGTGTCCTACAAGGAAGAGTTATGTTGTTAAATGTATCTGTCACAGTGTTGTGGTTTTTTTGTTTGTTTTGTTTTGTTTCTATTCAGGGAAGCACAGTGACCCTAACAATGGTCGTTAAATAGACTTTGCTTAATCAACTAAGTGATTATATGAATCTGACAACACTATAGCCCTTCTGACCTTTAGAAATCTAGGTAAATGATGATGGTATCCCTGACATTTGTGTTACCATGTTTTGTTTCTTGAAGGTATTCATATAAGAAATGTTCGGTTTAGTTCAGTTCAGTTCAGTCGCTCAGTCCTGTCTGACTCTTTGCAATCCCATGTGTCATAGCACACCAGGCTTCCCTGTCCATCACCATCTCCCAGAGTTCACTAAAACTCAAATCCATCAAGTCAATGATGTCATCCAGCCATCTCATCCTTTGTCTTCCCCTTTTCCTCCTTCCCCCAATCCCTCCCAGCATCAGAGTCTTTTCCAATGAGTCAG
>SJYC01080172.1:0-21372 GCA_006408675.1 Madoqua kirkii
TTATACTTTTGCTAATTTTTTTCTATTGATATCCTGTTTTAAATTTTATTGGCTTTTTAGTTCTTATTTTTTTTCTTTTGCTTATTTGGATGTAATTTTCTCTTCATTTCCTCAGATGGAAACTTAGATTATTGTTTTCATATAATTATTCTTTTGTTATGTATGCATTAAAAAGCCTCTTGATGAAAGTGAAAGAGGAGAGTGAAAAGTTGGCTTAAAGCTCAACATTCAGAAAACAAAGATCGTGGCACCCAGTCCCATAACTTCATGGGAAATAGATGGGGAAACAGTGGAAAGTGTCAGACTTTATTTTGGGGGGCTCCAAACTCACTGCAATCACTGGTAATAGCAGCCATGAAATTAAAAGATGCTTACTCCTTGGAAGAAAAGTTATGACCAACCTAAACAGCATATTCAAAAGCATAGACATTACTTTGCCAACTAAGGTCTGTCTAGTCAAGGCTATGGTTTTTCCAGCAGTCATGTATGGATGTGAGAGTTAGACTGTGAAGAAGGCTGAGCGCTGAAGAATTGATGCTTTTGAACTGTGGTGTTGGAGAAGACTCTTGAGAGTCCCTTGTTCTGCAAGGAGATCCAACCAGTCCATTCTGAAGGAGATCAGCCCTGGGATTTCTTTGGAGGGAATGATGCTAAAGCTGAAACTCCAGTACTTTGGCCACCTCATTCAAAGAGGTGACTCATTGGAAAAGATTCTGATGCTGGGAGGGATTGGGGGCAGGAGGAGAAGGGGACAACAGAGGATGAGATGGCTGGATGGCATTACCGACTCGATGGACATGAGTCTAAGTGAACTCCGAGAGATGGTGATGAACAGGGAGGCCTGGCATGCTGCGATTCATGGAGTCTCAAATAGTCGGACATGACTGAGTGACTGAACTGAACTGAATTGAACTGAATGTAAATTTCCCTCTAAGCACAGCTTTCACTATAGCCCACAAAATTTGATAAGTTGTATAATGAAATGTTTTTTATTTTATTTTCCTGTGTTAGTTTGACAGTTATGTATTCTTGACTCTTATATTTGAGACTGTACTAAAAATCCCAAAATATATTCTACAAAAATCAATAGACTATTTGACCTTCCTCTCAAATACCTCAAGGAACTGAGGGTCCTTTAAATCCATTTGGCAAAAATGCCAGCCTAAATGTATTTGTTATCATGTATTTTAAACCCCACTGTTTTATGCATTTATTTAGATTTTTCCACATATTTATTCTTTTGGTGCTCACCATCTTTTCCTGCATCTTTGACTAATCATTGGTAATATTTTCTTTCTCCTGAAAAAACACCTCTTAGTAGTTCCTTCAAAGTGCATTTCCAGGTAGCAGATTCTGTTACTGTGCTGTTTTCAATGTTTTTCTTCCACCATAATTCTTTAAGGATATTTTAAACTCTGTATAGAATCCTACATTATTAGCTATTTTCTTTCAGTAGGTTTAACCCTCCATCCTGCTGCCTTCTGGCTTCCATCAGTGCTGTTGCAGTCATCATTTTCTCTAATTATTATTTGAAGATAAAATCCACTTACCTCAGACAGTCCTCAGAATGGGAGAAAGTAATAGCAAATGAAAAAGCTGACAAAGAATTAATCTCCAAAATATACAAGCAGTTCATGTAGCTCAATACCTGAAAAATGAACAATCCAATCAAAAAGTGAGCAAAAGACATTTCTCCAAAGAAGACATATGCATGGCTAATAAACACAGGAAAAGATGCTCAACATCACTCATTATTAGATAAAGGCAAATTAAAACCACAGTGAGGTATCATCTCACATTGGTCAGAATGGCCATCATCAAAGTCTATAAACAATAAATGCTGGAGAGGGTGTGGAGAAAAGAGAATGCTCTTACACTGTTGGTAGGAATGCAAACTGGTACAGCCACTATGGAGAACAGTGTGGAGGTTCCTTAAAAAACTGGGAAGAGAACTGCCATACCACCCAGTAATCCCAGTGCTGAGCATACACTCCAAGCAAACCAGAATTAAAAGAGACACAAGCACAACAGAGTTCACTGCAGCAATAGCTGGGGCATTTACAATAGCTGGGACATGGAACCAACCTAGCTGTCCATTGGCAGATGAATTCATAAGGAAGTGGTGGTACATATACACAATGAAATATTACTCAGCTATTAAAAAGCAATGCATGTGAGTCAGTTCTAAGGAGGTGGATGGACTTGGAGCTTATTATACAGAGTGAAGTAAGTCAGAATGAGAAAGACAAATACTGTATAATAGCACATATACAGGGAATTTAGAAAGACAGTACTGATGATCCTACATGCAGGACAGCAAGGGAGACATAGATGTAAAAAACAGACTTTTGAACTCAGTAGAAGAAGGCGAGGGTGGGATGATTTCAGAGAATACCACTGAAACATGTACATTATCATATGTAAATCAGATGACCAGTGCAAGTTCGATGCATGAAGCAGAACATGCCAAGTAGGCGCTCTGGGACAACCCAGGATAGAGTGGGGAGGAAGGTGGGAGGGGGTTCAGGATTGGGGGGGACACCTGTATATCTGTGGTTAATTCATGTTGAGGTATGGGAAGCCATCACAATATGTAAAGTAATTATTCTCCAATTAAATTAATTTTCAAAATCTGCTTTTCTCTAAATACTTTGCCTTTCTTGTTGTATTTTCTGCAGTTTCACTATGATATGCCTGATTATGAATTTCTTTTATTTGTCTTCCTAGGTGTATGCCAAGGTATCCTGAATGTTGTCTTTCATTTGTAATGGAAAAGTTTCACTTGCTTCAAATTAATTTACCTCTTCCATCAGATATTATTTCACTATCTATTAAATTCCTTGAAACTTCAAAGAATTTGTTTTAAAAATTTGTCTAGATATTTTAGATAACTCAGTTGGAAAAGTTGTTCTCTTTTTTAATTAATTTATGTTTTGGCTGCGCTGGGTCCTTACTGCTGTGCGCAGGCTTTCTCTAGCAGCAGTAAGTGGGGGCTACTCTACGTGCAGTGTGCATATTCACCCATATCCTGTCTTCACTTTCTTTGCATATACACCCAGGGCTTCTCATTGTGGTGGCTTCTATTATTGTGGAGCACAGCCTGAGGGCACACGGGTTTTAGTAGCCGCAGCACATGGGCTCAGTGGTTGTGTCTTGTGGGCTCTAAGCACAGGTGCAGATGTGGTGGTGCCCAGGCTTAGCTGCTCCGTAGCATGTGGGATCTTCCAGGACGAGGGGTTGAACCAGTGTTCCCTGCATCACAAGGCAGATTCCTAACCACTGTCCACCAGAGAAGCCCAGAAAAGTTGTTTCTTGAATTACTGAGTCTGCCATCAAATTTAGATTTAAATTTTAGTGAAAATGGGGAAGATGAAAAGCACAAAATCAAAATGACTGTAAGATGAGATGACAACTATAGTGATCCAATAAAGAAAAAATGAAGGAAAAATCCAAGGGAGAGCTGGTGGGGATTAAAAGAATTGAGATTTAGGAGAGATTGAAAAAGATAATTTGAAAGGACATGAAACTATATTCACCTTAGGAGGAAGAGGATGCATAGGATTATAACAGTGACATTCAGTAGGACAGGAAATACAAGAAGAGAGGGAACCTGAATTATGCGTGAAGTTGAAACATGTGAAATCTCATCTCATATAATATGTCTCAAAGATAGTGGAGTTAAAAACATAACAACAAGAAAACATTGAATATAAGAGTATCTGGTTCTACATACACACATTAAGATGGCATCAGTAGATAAAGGGAATTTGACTATACATATATATAGTTTATAATATAACATATATATATATAATATAATAATGTTAACTAGTGTCAGAGGAAGAGTGAGAAGTGGGTGACAAGTATAAACCAGCTAAGAAGTACATTTTATTTATTGATATATAATTAATGTACCTTGCATAAGTCTAAGGTATACAATGTGCTGATATGATACATTTTTATATTACCATATGACCAAATAGAGTTAGCTAACAGCTCTATCACATCACAGTCTCATTTCTTTATTGTGATGAGAACAATCAAGATAAAGTCCCTTGGCAACTTTGAAGTTTATAATACAGTATATTGTTTATAATCACTATGTGTGCTATGTTCTGTGCTTAGTTGCTCAGTCATGTTTGACTCTTTGCAACCCCATGGAATGTAGCCCTCTAGGCCCTATGTCCACAAGGATTTGCCCTATCTTGGAAAATACTGGAATGGGTTGCCATGCCCTCTTCCAGCAGATCTTCCCAACCTGGGGATTAAACCCAGGTCCTCCTGCATTGTGGGTGGATTCTTTACCATCTGAGCCACCAAGAAGCCTAGATATCTAGGATGTATTTATCTACTGATGGCACATTCGTACCTTTAAACAGTATATCCCTAATTCCTACACCTTCCAACCCCTGGTAACCACTATACTACTCTGTTTGACAAGTTTGGCTGTGTTAGATTCCACATGTAAATGATATTAACAGAATTTCGGTTTCTTGGTCTGACTTATCTCACGTAGTATAATGTACTCAAGGTCTATCCATCTTGTCATGCACAAATGGCAGGACTTCCCTCTTTCTCATGACTATATGATATTCCATTCTGTGTCTGTAACTGTGTGCATATGTGTGCATGCTCACATATCGTTTATCCATTAAGCCATAGACTGACACTTAGGCTGTTTCCATATATTGGCTATTGTGAATAATGATGCAGAAAACATGTGGTATAGATATCTCTTCAATATCCTGTCTTCACTTCCTTTGCATATATATCCAGGAGTGGAATTGCTGGGTACTATTTTGATCTTATTTTTCATTATTGAGGAAACTCTACAATCCTTCCCATAGTGGCTGAACCAACTTAAATTCTCAGCAACAGTACACAAGGGTTCCCTTTTTTCCACACCCTCCTAGCAATTATTATTTGTAGACTATATGATGGTTATTATGATTGGTTTGAGGTGATACTTCATTATGGTTTTAATTTGCATTTCCCTATTAAAAGATGCTTACTCCTTGGAAGAAAAGTTATGAGCAACCTAGATAGCATATTCAAAACCATAGACATTACATTGCTGACTAAAGTCTGTCTAGTCAAGGCTATGGTTTTTCCAGTAGTCATGTATGGATGCGAGAGTTGGACTGTGAAGAAGGCTGAGCACTGAAGACTTGATGCTTTTGAACTGTGGTGTTGGAGAAGACTCTTGAGAGTCCCTTGGACTGCAAGGAGATCCAACCAGTCCATTCTGAAGGAGATCAGCCCTGGGATTTCTTTGGAAGGAATCATGCTAAAGCTGAAACTCCAGTACTCTGGCCACCTCTTGCAAAGAGGTGACTCATTGGAAAAGACTGATGCAGGGAGGGATTGGGTGCAGAAGGAGAAGGGGACAACAGAGGATGAGATGGCTGGATGGCATCACTGACTTGATGGATGCGAGTCTGAGTGTACTCTGGGAGTTGGTGATGGACAGGGAAGCCTGGTGTGCTGCAATTCATGGGGTTGCAAAGAGTCGGACATGACTGAGTGACTGAACTGAACTGAACTGAACTGAACATTAACAATGTTGAGTGACTTTTCATGTGCCTGTTGGTCATCTGTATGTCTTCTTTGAAGAAACATCAATTTATTCTTTGTCTATTTTTTCCTAATATTCTTCTAATGTAGCTATCCAGTTTTCCCAACACCACTTATTGGATTTATCTTTTTTCCCTTGTTTTCAAACCTGGTTTGTCATAGATTATTGATCATTAGTATGTTGGTTTATTTCTGGCTCTCTATTCTGTTCCATTGATCTGTGTTTGCTTTTATGCCAATATCATGCTGTTTTGATTAATATAGCTTTACAGTATAGTCTAATAGGGAACATATACATTCAGCTATTTTTTTGTCTCCAGTCAGTTTTGGCAGCTGAATCTTTTGTGGTTCCAAAAAAATTTTTAGAACCATTTTGTCCTACTTTTTTGAAAGTGTCCTGGGTATTTTGACAGTGATTGTATTAAATCTAGAGATTGCTTTGGATAGTATGGACATTTTAAGCAACATTAATCCTTCTAATTAAGGAAAACAGGATGTCTTTCTATTCCTTTTTATCATTTTCAAATTCCTTCATCAGTGTTTATAGTTTTCAGAGTATAGGTCTTTCACCTTCTTGTTAAGTTTATTCCCTGGTAATTTATCCTTTTTAGTCTGATCATAAATGAGATTCTTCCTTGAATTTCTTTTTCTAATAGTTCTTTATTAGTGTATTTAGTGTATTACTGTAAAAAGCAACATGTTTCTGCAAATTAAGCACAGAATTCTGCATATTAGCATGCCACAGGCTAACTAAGTGTCTTATCTTCACACAGCCATGTACACAGCAGAGTCTATGCCCAATGAACCCCTGCTCAGAGGCAAAAATGGGCAAGATCTCCAAAAGTTTCTCAGAGAAGTAGGACTGGCAGTTGAATACCAGTTGTCAAAGCTGCAAGAACACCTGGATGTGATTCCACCCATGCCTTACAACAGCCTAGAAGTAAAAGACCTCCAAAACTGAAATGCCAGGTGCAACATCCCTGGGAGAAAAGGGATCTGGAGAAACTGCTTAACCAGTCATACTCAAATGCTCTTTCAGAGTTATAGGAACCTCATGTGGAATCAGTAAAAAGGCAGAAGAACGCAGAATCGGCACTGCAGAAATTAAGAGAGATGCTTTCAGAAGGAAGGCAGTGACAGAAGGAGGCAGAGAGGAAAAAGGAACTGGAGTCGAGGCAAGCAATGTATGTACCCAAAGAGTTCTGTCCAGCTCCTGACAAGCCCTAAGAGAAGTCATGGAAGACACGCAGAGAGAACTCAACATAAAGGAGACAATGTCTCACAGGAAAAGTCTCCCAGATAGAGAACTGGTGAGACACGCATCCGGAGGACTAGCCCTAGAGGGAATTTACAAAACCAGTGACCAGAGGTGTCTTATAGAGAAGAAAGAGGAGCTACTCTGTGTCCCCAAGGACTTTGTACTCCGTGGGCCTGAGCAGGGTACACGGATGGAAATGAAGGAATTTACATCTCCCCAAGAAGAATCCAAGTTCACTCAGACTGTAGAGAAGCTAGGCTTCAGTGTAACTGCCTTAGCAAAAGGTGGAGGTTGGGGAATAAGCCTGGAAGCTGGTATGGATCAGAGCATGCATTCAGAATCCAAGAAAATACAACAGTCACATTCTACACACTCTTACTTCTGCTCAGCCAAGTTCAGCTATATCCCAGTGGCCTCCTTCTACTTTCCCCTTGACCAGCTCCAACTTTCCAGTGCTGCTCTCCAAGATTTAAAATGCATTGAAGACCTTTTGAGTCCATCAGAAGACCCAGACAAACCACGCTTGCTGAGGCATAGGGCTGACGCCTTCTTCCAGAGGTTTGGGTCTCATGCTAACCAGGGCCCTCTGCACCTGGGGGGAATCTACTGGTGGAAAGCCATTTCAGAGGGTTTCCAAAAAGAACGGCTGCCAGAAGTAAAACAGCAAGCAGCAGAGGCCCTGGATATTTACATAAGGGGCAGTTACAGCAGCTTTGGAGTGAACATTGGTACAGGTCTGGATATGTCAGACTCTCATTCGAAAAAAGCCTCTCAGAGGACAACCTTCCAAAATTTGCAAACCAAAGTCCAGTTATCTGTGGCCCAGACAGGTGGCCCACCAGAAGCAAATGGCTTTTTTGACTGGAAAGCTGGTCTAGTTGCCAGTAATCAAACCTGGTGTGTCATTGACCGTGGACTTCAGCTGGTACCTGTTTGGGACATTGTCCTCTATAGCCACAGAGATGATTTTAAGGATCCTCTTAGAGTAGCTAACTGCCTGAAAGACAACTATATTGTTCTGACTGAACTCACTGCCCAGATCAAGGAAGGAGAAGAATTCCTGAGTATTGAGAAGGAAGCTAGGATTTTCTTAGAGGATGTGAAAACCTGGGAAGTTTTTGATCCTGAAGAACAGCTTAAAAGGCTGATAAATTTCATGCAAAGATTGAATAAAACAACTGAAAGTTATACCAGTTGGACTAATATATGCCTCAAAGACAGAGGTCTGCAGAATTTTCTGGTAAACACAGTAAACTTTTGCAAAAAATCTCCCATTTATGGAACTAAACTTATTAAATCTCAGTTGAGCAGTCTTTTGGATCCTCACATCTATATAGTAACAAACTTTCCTCAGGCTCATTCCATTATGGACTGGATATTTCAGTTAGAACCAAAGGAAGACAATGTCCATATCACCCAATTTTCTGAGTTAATTGAAGTACTTAAAAAAACACAGAAGGATCTTAGGGAAGTAAAGGCCAACTCTGAATCCACAGAGTTGGTGGAGGAAGCTCAAAGAAAGCTGACTTATGAGGTCAGCTTGTCTCTACATTGTTTCTTGAAATACCTTGGAGAAACGGGGAAGCCAGACACACACGTCTTGCTACTTTTGATAGCATCTGGTGCAGGATATCATGTGGTTGACAATATATTTCAGCATCTCCTGGGGCATGATGAGTTAGATTTCCTATTGGATAAAATGCAAACTGCGCAAAATAAGTACCAAGAGCTCAAAAATACTTGCAACTACAGGGCTCAGGCATTCCTCGTGCTCACAGGTCTGACAGCAACAGCAGGCACAAAGGCTGTTTCTCAGGAGGAGAAAACACAACGCTTGGCATTGATCAAACATCACATGGGACGATGTTTGACTAAAGAAGTTGTATATGTCCTCTCCAAACATGGAGAACATCATTGGGAAAACCTAGAAAAAGACTTGAGATTGCTTATTGAAGAGAAATATGAAGCTACTGACTCTTCATTGCAAGTGGACGATGTGATAAAAGAATTGCAAAGTGTCTTCCATGAAAAGAAAGAGTGCCATGAAGCACACGATAATGAAAAGGAAAAGGAGGAAGTCATAGAAAATGGAGCCTTCCAAGACTTACTCCAGCGTCTAGGCCTAGAACATTACTACCCAAGAAAAATGAGCAGAGCTAAAGTCCAACTGATCCACAACACTTCTGTGTACAACACCCAACCCTGCTCTGAAAGAGAACTTCCCTTCTATTTCCTACAGAAGCTATTGATGCTGGATTATGGGCTAAGATACCTGATCATCAAACATGAAGAATACACAGAGAACCAAGTCTATTCAAGCACCTCAAATCAAGAAAAGGAGGCTTTTGATCCATATGAAGATATACTTGAAGAAAGTGCTAGTCCTACTAAGCCTTCAGCAGCCACTAATGTCAGACCCTATGTTCACCCTATGGATATTCAGATGGCAATTCTTCACTGTGCAGATGATTTTGCCAGACAATATATTTTGGACAAACTTTCCATTTGTCAGTTTGCCCTCCCCCTTCTCATACCTAATCCTTGCAATGCTCAAATTGAATTCTCTCTCTGGTCTCTCAGACAAATTCAAAGGATCTGGCAGCAAGTAGGGAAATCAATAAATGAAGAGAAGGACAATTACAAGAATCACCGGATGTGTCATGTTTCTGTTCCCATTGTGTCCTTTATTAGAGTTGGAACGGGCTTCTCTGGCTCCAAATCTCAGATCATGAACTGTCTTCTCAGTGAACGCAAACATGATGTCTTTTTTCACCGACATTGCAAAGGCAGCAGCAGAGACTGTCTCTTGATGGGAGGAGTGGTAGAAGTTGCCTGGTTCTGTCCTGGGGGGGAAGAGCAGGACAGATTTGACAACTGCTTGACCTTTACAAATCTTCACGGAGATGCAAAAGAATATGAGAAGCAACTCACCTTTTTGCAGGAAGTCTCTTCCATAATTGTGGTCCTCATGTCAACTTCTGATGACAATAAAGGAAATCGAAAAATAGTCAGTGACATGTGTCAGTCATCAAAACCTTTAATCTTTTTGCTTGACGATAAAGGAAAAGTCACAGTCCATAATTCTGGCTCAAGAGTAAGAATTGGGATCAGGAACAGAAATGAGGCAGAATTAATAGGGGAGCTCACAACTACAATCAGACATTTGCTGAAGCTCTCAAACACTGCACTCAGCTTGGAGAACTGTGCCCAAGTTGCTCGCAACAAAGGAATGCTTATTGATGAAGACCAGAGAGATTGCAGGGAAGCCAAAGAAAAGGCAAAGAATCTAATGGCCCTACTGGGAGAAATGGAAATACCTCAGGTCAAAGAAAACTTACTACCTCTTCAGGGAAAACTGTGGCAACTTTGGTGTACAAAGGACAAAGAACTCTATCATCTGAGAGAAAAGGGGAATCGCAGCATTGAACAACACAAAAGTGAGACTGAGACAGAAAAACAGATGATAAGACAGAAACAGTTGAGAAAAGCCTTTCCTCTCAATGCTTTAATGCGTCCTGTCCTTGAAATTCTCCAAAATCATGCAGACACTCACACCAAACTCTACTTCCTCCAATGGCTGAATGTAGCTTTGGAGAACCTGACTGCAGGACACTTGGAAAATCTAAATGAGAAGAAAAAGGCATTGGTTCAAAAAAAATTTCAAGAGGCCCCAAAGAGTAGCTCTCTGAAAGACTGGCAAAAAGAGATAGAAGCCATTTCCAGGGAAATTAGTGACTGTACCTTGGGAATTGAGCACATTCTCAGAGAAGCAGGCCAGATCTATGAAGCTCTAGAAGAAGCTTCACCCATGAAAGATAACCTATTTCTCTCCCTTCCCCACATTGCTGCAGATCTGATGATATCTGGTGTCCCCATTGAGCTGATGGATGGGGATGCTTCATATGTGCCCGTGAGGTGGGTGGCAGCTATTTTTGACAAACTCTCTGAGAAACTTGGAAACAAGAGGCTCTTTGTTCTCTCTGTCCTTGGCCTGCAGAGTTCAGGGAAGTCCACCCTGCTGAATGCCCTTTTTGGGCTGCAGTTCACTGTCAGTGCTGGGAGGTGTACGCGGGGGGCCTACATGCAGCTTCTGAAAGTGGAGGAGACATTCACAGCTGAACTTGGCTTTGACTTTTTCCTTGTTGTGGACACAGAGGGACTTCGAGCCCCAGAACTCAGCAACAAGTCCCAGAATCATGACAACGAGTTGGCAACCTTTGTCATCGGGCTTGGAAACTTGACTTTGATCAATATTATGGGGGAAAATCCATCAGAAACACAAGATATTCTACAAATAGTTGTCCAAGCTTTTCTGAGAATGAAACAAGTAAAAATCTCACCCAGTTGCCTCTTTGTCCATCAGAACGTGGAGGAAGTTACAGCTAAAGACAAAACTATGGATGGAAGAATGCGGCTAGAGCAGAGATTGGACAAGATGGCAGCAATAGCAGCTGAAGAAGAGCAGTGCTCCCATGTAACCTGCTTTAGTGATGTCATTAAGTTTGATGCCAATACCCACGTCTACTATTTTGCTCACCTCTGGGATGGCAACCCCCCAATGGCCCCACCCAATCCTCGCTACAGCCACAATGTTCAGGAACTCAAAAGCAGAATTCTTGTGACTGCCCAACAGGAATCTAGGGGAAGCATCATGAAGATATCAGATGTAAAATTCCGAATTCAAGATTTGTGGAGAGCCCTACTGAATGAGAACTTTATTTTCAGCTTCAGGAACACTCGAGAAGTCATGGCCATGAGCAAACTGGAAACCATGTATAACTCCTGGACATGGGAGCTGAGGAGTCAGGTGCAGAGTTTACAGGACCAGCTGATCAACCAGATTCAGAATGGAAAAGTCCATATACTTGAAACATATACCCTGGAGGCTCCAGTTGCAGAGATCTATGAACCCATCAAGCAAGACCTTGAGAAATATTTTAATGAAGACCCAGATGGTGAAGTGCTGGTTCAGTGGAAAGGAAATTTTGAAAATAAACTCATAACCCTTAAAGATGCACTAATTTTAGATGTTCAAAGAAAAGCCAATGAACTTATTAGTTTTAAAAAAAATCAAGAAAAACTGGATAACAAAAAGTCAGCTTATGAAAAGGAATTATTGGAAAAAAGCCGGAAGTTGGCTTTATCACTAAATGGCACCGACTTGAAAGAGGAAGAGCTCCAAGAGAAATTCAACCCACTTTGGGAAAACTGGGTCTATGATGTGTCGTCAAGTCTCCCTCCAGCCACAGAGCCTACAATTGAAGCGGATTCTGAAAACACACTTTTGGAGTATTTCAGAAAGGAAGAAAACATCAGAAGCATACTAGAGAACTATTCTGGTGACAAGTTTGAAATCAACTATGACAAACATGTTAAGATGAACAGGAAATCTTCAGGACTCTCTACAATGACAATAGATCCCCTGGATACAGACTCCGTAAATATGACTACCGACCGCATTATTTCAAAAGTTAATGAAACTGTTAACAAAATATCTCAGCAAAAGCATGATTACAATCCAACGCATTTCCATGAAATCCTGAACATAATACTTGAGGAGGTGAAGTCTGCATCTGCTCAGAAAACATACACATTTACAAGAAAATATGAAATAGAAAAATCAAGAAAAACTGGATAACAAAAAGTCAGCTTATGAAAAGGAATTATTGGAAAAAGCCCAGCAGTTGGCTTTATCACTAAATGGCACAAAATTGAGCGAGGAAGAGCTCCAAGAGAAATTCAACCCATTTTGGGAAAAATGTGTCTCTGATGTGTCCTCAAGTCTCCCTTCAGCTGTAGAGCCTGAATTTAAGGTGGATGCTGAAAATATCCTTTTGGAATATTTCAAGAAGGAAAAAGACATGGCATACATACTGAATAACTGTTCTGGAGCAAAGTTTGAAATCAACTATGACAAACACGTTAAGATGAAAAAGAAATTTTGGAGACTCTCTACAATGACATTAGAGACCCAGGATATATGCTCCATAAATATGACTACTGAGAGCATTATTTCAAGAGTTAATGAAACTATTAACAAAATATCTCAGAAAAAGCATGATTACAATCGAAATTATTTCTATGAAATCCTTGAAATAATAGAAAAGGAGGTGAATTCACCCTCTCAGCAAAGATACACATTTACTAGAAAATATGAAATAGATTTATCATTGTGTTTATTCCAAAGAGCATTACTGAACAAAATCATGACAATGAGTTGGCAACCTTTGTCACTGGAATTGGAAACTTGACTCTGATAAATATTTTGGGGGAAAATCCATCAGAAATGCAAGATATTCTACAAATAGTTGTCCAAGCTTTTCTGAGGATGAAACAAGTAAAAATCTCTCCCACTTGCCTCTTTGTCCATCAGAATGTGGGCGAAGTTATAGCTAAAGACCAAAATATGGAAGGAAGAAGGCAGCTAAAGCAGACATTGGACAAAATGGCAGCAATAGCAGCTGAGGAAGAGGAGTGCTCCGATGTAACCTGCTTTAGTGATGTCATTAAGTTTGATGCCAATACCCATGTCTACTACTTTGCTCACCTCTGGGATGGCAATCCCCCAATGGCCGTACCCAATCCTCGCTACAGCCACAATGCTCAGGAACTAAAAAGCAGAATTCTTGTGACTGCCCAACAGGAATTTAGGGGAAACATCATGAAGATATCAGATGTAAAATTCCGAGTTCAAGATTTGTGGAGAGCCCTACTGAATGAGAAATTTATTTTCAGTTTCAGGAACACTCTAGAAGTCATGGCCATGCACAAACTGGAAAGCAAGTATAACTCCTGGACATGGGACCTCAGGAGTCAGGTGGAGATGTTACAGGACCAGCTGCTCAAAAAAGCAGAATTCTTGTGACTGCCCAACAGGAATTTAGGGGAAACATCATGAAGATATCAGATGTAAAATTCCGAGTTCAAGATTTGTGGAGAGCCCTACTGAATGAGAAATTTATTTTCAGTTTCAGGAACACTCTAGAAGTCATGGCCATGCACAAACTGGAAAGCAAGTATAACTCCTGGACATGGGACCTCAGGAGTCAGGTGGAGATGTTACAGGACCAGCTGCTCAACGAGATTCAGAATGGAAAAATTCAGACACTCAAAACATATACCCTAGAGGCTCCAGTTACAGAGATATATGAACCCATCAAGCAAGAACTTGAAAAATATTTTAATGAAGACCCAGATAGTGAGGTGCTGGTTCAGTGGAAAGGAAATTTTGAAAATAAACTAAGAACCCTTAAAGAGGCACTAATTTCAGATGTCCAAAAAAAAGCCAAAGAACTTATTAGTTTTAAAAAAAGTCAAGAAAAACTGGATAACAAAAAGTCAGCTTATGAAAAGGAATTATTGGAAAAAAGTCAGAATTTGGCTTTATCACTAAATGGCACCGAATTGAGCGAGGAAATGCTCCATGAGAAATTCAATTACATTTGGAAAAAATGGGTCTATGATGTGTCCTCAAGTCTCCCTCCAGCTGTAGAGCCTAAAATTGAACTGGATTCTGAAAGCATCCTTTTTGAATATTTCAATCAGGAAAAAGGCATGGCAAGCGTACTAATGAACTATTCTGGAGAAAAGTTTGAAATCAACTATGACAACCATGTTAAGATTAACAGGAAATCTTGGGAACTCTCTACAATGACAATAGAGAGCCAGGATATGTACTCCATAAATATGACTACTGACTGCATTATTTCAAAAGTTAATGAAACTGTTAACAAAATATAGCTTAAAGATGCACTAATTTTAGATGTCCAAAGAAAAGCCAAAGAACTTATTAGTTTTAAAAAAAATCAAGAAAACCTGGATAACAAAAAGTCAGCTTATGAAAAGGAATTATTGGAAAAAGCCCGGCAGTTGGCTTTATCGCTAAATGGCACGAAATTGAGCGAGGAAGAGCTCCGTGAGAAATTCAACCCATTTTGGGAAAAATGGGTCTATGATGTGTCCTCAAGTCTCCCTCCAGTTATAGAGCCTATAATTGAAGTGGATTCTGAAAGTATCCTTTTGGAATATTTCAAAAAGGAAAAAGACATTGCAAGGATACTGCAGAATTATTCTGGAAAAAAGTTTGAAATCAACTATGAGGAACATATTAAGATGAAAAAGAACTATTTGTTTTTCTCTACAAAGACAATAGATCCCTTGGATAGATACATCATAGATAGGACTACTGAAAGCATTATTTCAAAATTTAATGAAACTGTTAAAAAAATATCTCAGAAAAAGCATGATTACAATAGAAATGATTTCTATGAAATCCTGAATATAATAGAAAAGGAGGTGAAGTCACCCACTCAGAAAAGATACTCATTTACAAGAAAATATGAAATACACTTATCATTGTGTTCATTCCAAAGAGCATCAGTGAAGTTTAAGGAGATGCACAAGGCATTTAGGAGGGCAAATGATCCTGTAAACTATCTGCAAAGCAAGAAAGATGATTTCTTCATGAGCTTTAAGATCTCTTGTCAAGGAGCAACTTCAATCAAAACACTTGTTGATTTTCTGTGGAAGAAACTCACACCCGCTGTCTCCAGCACCATAAGGAAAAACATGGTCCTCAAAATTGCTGGGGACATTCGAACCACCTGCCGGGCATTCAATGAAAACAGAGCTAACCTGGAGAAACACATTCTCATCTCTCTGGCAGAAGAGGAAAATTTTGATAACTACTGGCAGTACCTTCATAATCCAGAATCATTTTTTAAGAATTACATTGAAAACCAATGCTGTCTCCAGCACCATAAGGAAAATCATGGTCCTCAAAATTGCTGGGGACATTCGAACCACCTGCCGGGCATTCAATGAAAACAGAGCTAACCTGGAGAAACACATTCTCATCTCTCTGGCAGAAGAGGAAAATTTTGATAACTACTGGCAGTACCTTTATAATCCAGAATCATTTTTTAAGAATTACATCGAAAACCATGTTAAAAGATATTTCTCTGACACAGGAAGTGAAAAAATAAAGACTTTCCTACAAATGAGTTTAGATGACATCAAGAATGCCATCCTCTCAGCTATGCATGCATCTACAGCAATACCTAAAGATGAAAGCAGCACAGTGTCTGGGTGGTTAGATTTGTTCTGTGATCACCTGAGGAGTACCTTGATCTTTCCACGAAAAGACTTGATAAGCATTGAACACCAGGAGATAAAAGATGTCGAGTTTCTCAAAGAGGCCATGTGTAAAGCTTTGGATCCTGAAATGAAGAAGGTAGAACAGAACTGTTTGTCTAGACTTGAAGAAGAAATGATTCCTGAAATCCAGAAAATGCTCTCTGAACATCTCTGTGGCTGCTGGAAACAGTGTCCCTTCTGTAAAGCAATTTGTACGAACACAATCCCTACCCATGAAGGAGACCACAGTGTTCCCTTCCACCGTCCACAGGCTCTCGGGGGTTGGAGGTGGCATCACACAGACAATTTTACCCTTAATTTCTGTACTACTGCAGTAACAAGTGACAGTAATTTTGTTTTGAAAGATGGCAGGAGTATCCCATATAAGACCTATCGACAAGCAGGAGAGGAATATGCCACATGGAGCATCACCCCAGATGTATCCACCCAGCCATACTGGAAATGGTTTGTCTGTCACTTCACATCAAAGATAGAAGAAAAATATCACCAAAAATTCACTGATAAAGGTAAAATTCCTGATGACTGGAAGAAAATCACAAAGCAGGAGGTGCTTGATGACTTGAAAAAACATTAATACTCAATGACCAGATAAGAGTTCCAGTATCTAAACAAAGAAGGCACATTACCAGAAGAAGCCTAAATTACCCACTCAGAATGAAAACCTTCCTTGTATCAATTTTCTAACGAAACACCTAGAACTAAATCAATCATAGCAGCAGCTGAAGATTTCTTGATAAGAACATTATTTTTCTTTGCCTCAATTCCTTCTTTTTTAAAAAGAGATAACTGATATATATGAGTACATGATAAAATCGAATAAAGTCCATTTAATATACTAACTGCATATTAGAAATTCCTGATGCCTGGGAGAAAATCACAAAGAAGGATGTGCTCGATGACTTGAAAAAAAATTAATACACAATGACCAGATAAGAGTTCCAGTATCTAAACAAAGAACGCACATTACCACAACAAGCCTAAAATACCACCCACTCGGAATGAAAGCCTTCCTTGTATCCATTTTTTTTCAAATGAAACATCTAAAACTAAATTAATCATAGCAAGAGTTGAAGATTTCTTGAGTAAGAACGTTATTTTTCTTTGCCTCAATTCCTTCTTCTTTAAAAACAGATAACTGATATGTGAGTACATGATAAAATCAAATAAAGCCCATTTAATATAACAACTGCATATTTTTATTGTTATTCTGAATGTTTTATTTTTAAATATGTAACATTATATAAAGCTTCAAGCAATTAATTTTCATAGAGGGAAATAAAATTGCAGAGTGCTACAAAATCTAAAGAATAACTATACGAATATTTTTATCAATATACAGTTATTCACTGGAAGTTACAAATTCTTTTCATTTCTAAGTGTATTTTTTTCACTCTCTGAAATGGTGAAGAAGAGTTATTAATGCTTGAATGCAAAAACAATCACAGGAAATTTAAGATTTCCAGTTCTCAAATATAATGCCATTTAAAGCCATTCTATTATAGGATTTTTTTTTTTAATGGAAACGGCCAAGATAGAGCCTGCATCAGTTCAGGAAACAATATTACACAAATATGAAAAATAGAAGTTAAACAACTTTTAATAATTTAAACATTTTCCTCTTCTTCCTGGGAATTTTGGCACTTGCCTGGGTGTGTTTTTTAAAAAAGGTAAAGAAAAAATTCACAGGAGTTTAGGTATTCCAGGCCTAGAGCTCTGTACACATCTGAGAAGGACCCGTTTAGGGAACAAGATTTATGATCAGGGAAAAAGGGCCATTTTAATCAAGGCTGTGGACCAGATCAGGGCTTCCCTCCTACCTCAGTCGGTAGAGTCTGTCTGCAATGCAGGAGACCTGGGTTCGATTCCAGGGTCAGGAAGATTCCCTGGGGAAGAAAATAACAACCCACTCCAGTATTCTTGCCTGGAGAATCCCATGGGCAGAGGGGCCTGGCTATATTTGCAATTGCTATCTGAAGTGGGAGGGCAGTCTTGTGGGGCTGAGCCCTTAACCAGTGAGGTCTGAACTAACTCCAGGTAGTTAGTGCCAGAACTGAATTAAATTGTAGGACACCCAGTTGGTAACTGCACCCAGGTAGAGAACTGTTTGATAGGGAAAATCCACATTTTTAGTGTCAGAAGTGTTCTATGGTTGGGAATATGTCTTAGTAATGATAACTAGACTTACAATGAAGAAAGTAGGGAAAACTACTAAGCAATTCAGGTAAGACCTAAATCAAATCCCTTACAATTATACAGTGGAAGTGACAAATAGATTCAAGGGATTAGATCTGATAAATAGAGTACTTCAAGAACTATGGGTGGAAGTTTGCTGTCTCTTATACACATCTAGATGTGTATAAGAGACAGCTTTCATAGAAGGAAATTAAAATCATTGCAGAAGGCTACAAAATCTATAGAAAATTGTATGAATATTTTTATCAATATAGTTATTAACTGGAAGTTACTAATTCTTTTCATTTCTAAGTGTATTTTTTTCACTCTCTGAAATTATGAGGAAGAGTTATTAATGCTTGAATGCAAAAACACTCATAGGAAATTCAAGATTTCCAATTCTCAAATATAATGCCATTTAGACCTATTCTATTATAGGAATAAAAATAAAAAATCAGAAATTTGGCCAGGATGAGCTTGCATCAATTCAGAAAACAATATGAAACAAATATGAAAAATAGAAATCAAATAACTTTTTGTAATTTAACCATTTTTCTCTTCTTCCTGGGCACTTTGGCAACTTGCCTGCACGTTTTTTCTAAAAGGTAAAGAAAAACTTCACAGGAGTTTAGGTATTCAGAGCCTAGAGCTCTGCACAAGTCTGAGAAGGACCCATTTATGGAACAAGATTTATGACCAGGCAAAAAGGGCCATTTTAATCAAGGCTGTGAACCAGATGGGGGCTTCCCTTGTAGCTCAGTTGGTAAAGAGTTTGCCTGAAATGCAGGAGACCCAGGTTCGAGTCCAGGGTTGGGAAGATTCCCTGGAGAAAGAAATAGCAACCCACTCCAGTAGTCTTGCCTGGAGAACCCCACAGGCAGAGGACCCTGGCTAGCTACAGTCATGGGGTCACAAGAGTCAGACACGTCTTAGTGAATAAACCATAGTGATAATTCAATAAGAAATGTTTCTCTATATTAAAATGTAAGAAAACACTTATTTCCAATCAAGCACCTTTGTGACTTTTCATACTATTTGAGCCATAGAGTCATGATCAGAAATAAAAAAGGAGAACATGTGGAAGCCAACCAAGGACCTGAGAGGGGAGGAAATCTCCACTCTTCAAATCTGTGCCTTCTGAAACAATGACTTATGCTAAATTCTCAAAGTTGATGATCTGAAGGAATCCTGATACAAAAAAAAAGTTACTCATGTCTGACATAGGGCCATTCACTGGCTTCCGTTTAAGGGTATGCTCTCTACCCCTCCATAGCCTGTATAAAAACATACAGTACAAAAAAGAATAAGCAAAGGACTTGGATCTTTGGAGCTGGGAGACAGTAGTGCTCACTCTGCTATCTTTGTGCCCCAAGCATACTCTTCAGTTTCAGGTCAAATGACCATGTCTCCAAAAAAATTATGAAACAGAAAAACTGAGACTTATGCTAAATTCTCAAAGTTGATGATCTGAAGGAATCCTGATACAAAAAAAAAGTTACTCATGTCTGACATAGGGCCATTCACTGGCTTCCGTTTAAGGGTATGCTCTCTACCCCTCCATAGCCTGTATAAAAACATATAGTACAAAAAAGAATAAGCAAAGGACTTGGATCTTTGGAGCTGGGAGACAGTAGTGCTCACTCTGCTATCTTTGTGCCCCAAGCATACTCTTCAGTTTCAGGTCAAATGACCATGTCTCCAAAAAAATTATGAAACAGAAAAACTGTATAGAAAGCAGATGTTCTTGAATAGATGGATTTTCCTTTTGTTCTTTAAAAATAGTCTCTCTGAGAGTTGGAGAAGCCTCCAAATAGAATAAAGTTGAAATAGTGATAAAAACAGAACGCGTGCACAATATAGCACCTGTCTCTGACATCACTGCATCCTTGATAACTATGCAGTGTTAACATTTGTTCAGTGTTTTTCATGTTTGTTCAATAAGTCCATTATAACTTTTAACTAACAAGCATTATAATTAACTTTGATTTTCAGGCGAACTTCTTGTGTATAAACAATTTTCTATCAATTCCTCAGGCATTTAAGGAGAGTGATTACTAAATGTAATTCAGAGACGGCGTCAAGAGTTCCCTACAAAATGGCCTGATATAAGTTGGGAATGAGGGTAGATGGAAACATATGAATGTGGTTTTCTATGATAGTAGTGGAGAGTACAGTGCCATCAAGGTGGGGTCAGGATCAAAGTGTCAATGGGTTAAGGTTAGTGAGGAAGATATTATTAGGGTGATAGAGTTCATAGGGATGAGAATCATATAGTCATGAAAAGCAGGAGATCCTGGGCCCAGTGTAGGTCACAGGGATAAGAGATGGCCAGCGTTGTAAGGTCACTGGAGGTAAGGTTCACATGATCAATAGGAAAAGTCTCTCAGAGTCACTGAAAATGTGAATCACAGAAACAAAGGTATTGGGGGTCACCACATCAATAGACGTAGGGAATTTCCAGAGTGATTTAAGCAAGACAAGACAAATCCTGTAGGAATGGGGCTAGGAGAGTGATGGATTCTAGCACAAGATAAAGAACAAAAATACGATGTGAGTTGCTTCTCAGGTGGCACCAATGGTGAAAAATTTACTTGCCAATGCAGGAGATAAAAGAGACAGCGAAGTTCAACCCGTCAGTTGGGAAGACCCCCTGGAGAAAGAAATGGCAACCCACTCCAGTATTCTTGCCTGGAAAATTCTATAGACAGAGGAGCCTGATGGGCCACAGTCCATGAGGCCGCAAAGAACTGGACATGACAGAGAAACAGCACATGCTTTTTAAAAGATGGAAATTTGCACTAAGAAGATTTTCACTTAGGTCTCTAAGTGAATGAAGTGAATTATGGACTATTACAGACCTAATTATTTCTGTCATCCCTAAATCCATAGGGCTGTAAGACAGACTTACATATCTTTTTATTTGGAGGAGATATCAAGATTGAAGGCAAAAGGAGAAGAGGGAAGTAGAGGATGAGATGGTTAGATAGCATCATTGAGTTTGAGCAAATTCCAGGAAAGAGCAATAATAGTAGTTAACATGGAAGCTGGGGCTATCTGCTCATGATCACTAGTGTCCTCTATTCCTGAATAAGATGCTGAATTTCTCCAAGGTCCATGGGATACAGATTGGATCCTCTGCCCAAAAGAATTTCCTCACCCCTCCCACCCTCATCTCTCCCACTGGCTCACCCACGCCCACCCCTCCCACGCCC
>SJYC01080173.1:0-44424 GCA_006408675.1 Madoqua kirkii
CCACCCAACCACACACCCTGTCCACACTCCACCCCTCACACCCCCACTTCAGCAGAAACAACTGGAAATACACTGCCAGAAGCAGGAATGAGGAGAAAGTCAAAGAGCTTACCCTGGGATCTCAGCAAAACAGGTCAGCATACAGTACACTATCGGGTCATTAAGTGTATGGGGGCATTCTGAAGACTCCACAAAAGCACAAACACAAGTAGCAGCTACTGTATATTCAACAACTAAAAGAAAAACCACAGATAGCACCACAGCTACCCTTCAGCTCTTATCCCTCAAACCAAATGAGGGTAGGCGGAGGAAAGGAAGTAAAGAAATGAGAAAAAGAAGACAGGCCATGACACACTTCAGTTCAGTTTGCTGCTGCTGCTGCTGCTGCTGCTGCTGCTGCTGCTGCTGCTGCTGCTAAGGCACTTCAGTCGTGTCCAACTCTGTGCGATCCCGGAGACGGCAGCCCACCAGGCTCTCCTGTCCCTGGGATTCTCTAGGCAAGAATATTGGAGTGGGTTGCCATTTCCTTCTCCAATGCGTGAAAGTAAAAAGTGAATGTGAAGTCACTCAGTCGTGTCTGACTCTTAGCGACCCCATGGACGGCAGCCTACTAGGCTCCCCCATCCATGGGATTTTTCCAGGCAAGAGTACTGGAGTGGGGTGCCATTGCCTTCTCCGTTAGTTCAGTGTACTCCCTCCTATTCTATGAAATTGTAAATCAGGCCTGAACTTGAACGGAAGTGGTGAAAGGTGGTCAAAGAGCCAGTTTAGGGTTTAATGAGAGATGGAAGTTTTGATAGTAGATAGGATTAAACTTTTTACTGCCTAAGACCTTAGATATTCTAATTCCAAAAGTGACTAGAAAAGTCATTTTTCCAAGAATGTTAGCAGGAATGGGGGTGGGGAGAACAAAAATAACATGGTGGCAAGCAAGAGAGGAGATAAATAAAGGAATATTCCAATTATACACCACTGAGTCCAGCTCATTTAATGAACAGGTTACACACAGCTGAAGAAAAATGAGGAAGAAGGGCAAGAGGAGAAATAAACTGGCAACACAGATGAGTCTCTTCTGGAAAAGGAAGAGACTGCTTCCAGGAGATGTTTTCAATTACTTCTCATTATTAACTAGTACAATATTGTGATATAATAATAAAGATATAGCCAGTTCTTGTCCAGGTTGCTGGAGCAGAGCTCCTAGAATTCTTGGAACTTCATGAGTTACAGGGATGAGAGGAGCCTCTTTTGTTACTCCTAAAAAGTCCCTTGAGTTTATGTTAATGAGGTGACTCTGCGTGAGCCTCCTGGACAGTTTCAGATGGAGGTTGCTTGCCAAAGAAACCATGTGATTAGAGGGTTGGAACTTTCAGCTCCAAATCCCCTCACACCTCCAAGAGGGAAATAGGATAGAGATTGAGTTAATCCAGAGTTGCCAATGATTTAATGATGCTTATGTCATGGGCCCTCCATAAAACCGTAAAGGAAAGGGTTTGCAGAGCTTCTAGGGTGGTGAACACCTCCACATACAGAAAGGTGGTGTACCTCAATCTCCATAGTCACAGAAGCCCTGTGTTCAGGACTCTTCCACACCTCATATTATTTGCCTCTTAATCAGGTTCTTCATGTATATATTTTCTAACATCCTTTATAAGGACACATAACTATATATCCTATATATATTTAGCTGTAAATAAGAAAAGTTCTTGATTTCCGTGTGCAGTCATAGCAAATTTTCAAACTAGAAGAGAGGGTTATGAGAATCCAAAATTTTAAGACAAGTCAGATAAATTGTGGGTAACCTCTGTACCTCATATTATTTGCCTCTTAATCAACTTCATTTATATATTTTCTAACATCCCTTGTAAGGATACATAACTATATATCCTATACATTAGATCAGTTTAGTCCAGTCGCTCAGTCACCTCCGACTCTTTGCAACCCCATGAATTGCAGCACGCCAGGCCTCCCTGTCTATCACCAACTCCCAGAGTTCACTCAGACTCATGTCCATCAAGTCGGTGATGCCATCCAGCCATTTCATCCTCTGTTGTCCCCTTCTCCCCCTGCCCTCAATCCCTCCCAGGATCAGAGTCTTTTATAATGAGTCAACTCTTCGCATGAGATGGCCAAAGTATTGGAGTTTCAGCTTTAGCATCAGTCTTTCCAAAGAGCACCCAGGACTGATCTCCTTTAGAATGGACTGGTTGGATCTCCTTGCAGTCCAAGAGATTCTCAAGATTATATACTTAGATGTAAATAAGAAAAGTCCCTGATTTCCATGTGTTGTCATAGAAAATTATCAAACTAGAAGTGAGGGTCATGGCAATACCAAATTTTAAGACAAGTCAGATACATTGTGGGTAACTAGGGACTCAATATTTGCAATTGCTATCTGAAGTGGGAGGGCAGTCTTGTGGGGCTGAGCCCTTAACCAGTGAGGTCTGAACTAACTCCAGGTAGTTAGTGCCAGAACTGAATTAAATTGTAGGACACCCAGTTGGTAACTGCACCCAGGTAGAGAACTGTTTGATAGGGAAAATCCACATTTTTAGTGTCAGAAGTGTTCTATGGTTGGGAATATGTCTTAGTAATGATAACTAGACTTACAATGAAGAAAGTAGGGAAAACTACTAAGCAATTCAGGTAAGACCTAAATCAAATCCCTTACAATTATACAGTGGAAGTGACAAATAGATTCAAGGGATTAGATCTGATAAATAGAGTACTTCAAGAACCATGGGTGGAAGTTTGTGACACTGTACATGAGGCAGTGATCAAGACCAGCCCCAAGAAAAAGAAATGCAAAAAAGCAAAACAGTTGTCTGAGGAGGTCTTTCAAATAGCTGAGAAAAGAACAGCAGCTAAAGGCAAAGGAGAAGAGGAAAGATACATCCATTTGAATGCAGAGTTCCAGAGAATAGCAGGGAGAGACAAGAAAGCCTTCCTAAGTGATCAGAGTGAGGAGATAGATGATGAGCATGACTGAACTGAACTGGCACAGTATTATCTTTGATGCTCTTGCCCTGCATTGGCCTTAAAGTTCCTGGGGAAGCAAATAATTCCCAAGGCCTCCTGTTGGGTTTACAGTTATTTCCCAGGCTGTTGTTCTACAATCGTTTGTTTCTAATGTGCTTTAATTTAAACTTACCGGCACTGAATTTCCTGTACTAATTTCTGCCTAGCTTCAAAAAGTCTCTATCCCATTGATTTGCTGTTTTACTCCTTAGAAGAGCTTCCCAGGAGGCACAGAATCCTTAGAATGTCTTGGGGTCATCCATAATCATGAAAGTTTCACTGTGTGCACAGTTCTTCAAATCTCTTTATAAAATTTCTCACCAAGATCAGCCCATCTTGGGCTCTGAGAACTCCTACTTTTTGCAAAGGAATAACTCTATTTTTTATTACTTGGTTTTCCTATATTGAAATTCAATTCTTTATCCATTTCAAGGAGTCTCTTAATCTTATAGAGATGCAACAGCTTTTTGTCTGTAAATTTTTTAAATTTATTTGGCTGTTTTGAGTCTTAGCTGCAGGATCTTCACTGTATCACGGGGCTCTTTTGTGGCTGTGCTCGGTCTAGTTGTGGTGCATGGGCTTTGGAGTGCATGGACTTCAGTAGCTGTGGCATACAGACTTAGCTGAACTGTGGCATGTGGTATCTTAGTTTCTGGACTAGGAACTGAACCCAGCTTTCTACATCATGGAAGGCCGATTCTTAAACCACTGGACGACCATGGAATTCCCTCAACTGTTCTTTAGTTGCCCACAGTAGGGCTTTGGTGTGGACACTTGCCAAAGGTAACTCCAAAGCCTCAAAAGTGACTCTCTCCTCTTTTCCTGGACCCTCAAAAAACTCTGATAATCAGAGCTGGTTCCTGGTGTAGAATCCACCTTGCCTTTACCTCCATATGTTGTGCAGATTTGAGCTTTCTGTCATTCCGTACTTCATTTGACGACTCCATCACCTTGGTGAGTAGGGAAGAAAGAAACAGCCAGTGAGTGGTATCCTAGAGTCTTGGAAGTCCCCTCTGAGTCTTGGAAGGAGCCTGGTATTAACGCCCTGACTGCTCTGAATCTAACACAGCAGCTGTTGCAACAACTAGTTTCACATCGTGGTCAACAGCTCTACAATCCTGCCCATGAATTTACTCAAAATTCTTAGGTAGGTTCCATCTTGTCTGGATGATTTATTGATATCTGTTTTGTCAGTTAAGACTAGAAAATTCTGTGTACTGACTGCAATTTTATTGAACGCTCTGACCTCTCTATTTGAAGGGTGCTCATTTCCCAAGTAGAGGGCATGACCCGGAGCTAGTATAATTTCTCTTCCTTAGTGCATTCCACCCAGGTCTTCAGTTTCTTGGCTTTAGTTTTGACTTTTTTTTTTTTCTTGATTTTTTGCAAGGTGTTCTTTAATGAATCATAGAATTTCAGAACTAAAAGGAAAGTTAAAATGTGACTTGGTTCAAATGCCACAGCCTAAAGATGAAAAACTAGATTCGAAAGAAGTTATGTGCCGGGATCTGACCCATTTAGTAGCTTTATACTTCTTTTCCGGTTATGTGCACTTAGTTTTTGCTATTTATGTTCCTATGAACTTTTGAATAGGAGGAATTTCCTTTTAGGTCTTTAATCACTGTCCTTTTGTAAACTTCCCCGATGCTATGAAGAGGGTATCTGAGCCAAGCTGTCAGGTACCCTGCTGACAGCTGGTTACTTCCATTCTGTTATCTGGGATCCAGAGGTGCCTCCTTTCACCCTGTAGGATAGCAAGCCCTCCATCCAGCCCTGCCCAGCTCAGGAACCCCTCTGCCTGTCTCCCGCAGCGTCTGCTTGACACGCTCTGACAACTTGTTCACTTCTCCACAGACGGGAATTCCTGGTTACGCTGTGTTCCTTTTATAAAACAGACTGCTTTCCCAAAGGCTGCTTTCCGGGAGCCTCTCATTTTGCTGTTGCTGTCGGGAGATCTGAGACGTGACACCCGCAGGGTGTAAGTGGGATGGGAAGAGGTGGGTTGCCCATTCCTTTCTTCCTGAAGGGTGTGAAGCCAGCCAGCTTCCTTTGACTCATCATCCTGCTGCCTTATTTTCACAGCTTCAGTAAGGCACAGATTGCCCGCCTCCCTCCCGGCCCCCGCTCTGTTCACCACGTGCGCGTGTAGTACTGTCAGGGAGCTCTCTGTCCACACCTGATCCAAGTGGCCGTTCCCACTCCTGTGATGTCCCCAGCAGCCGTCCCTGGGGCCAGAGCCTCTTGCTCTCTCTCCCTGCCCCTCCTGCAGTCCATGCACACGAGTCGTGGAGAACCCTGGGGCTGAAACCGAGCATGCCTTGCCGGTCCTCCAGGCTGTCAGAGCGGAGACCACGGCTCCGTGTCGGGGGCCCCGAGGCAGGGCTTAAGTGCTTCGGCTTCTCTGGTGTTCTAGCTGCCTGGTACACAGCAGGCTCCAGCGAGCCCATGGTCATCATCGGATATATTCTGGCCGGGGCTCTCTGCCTCCATCTTGGCCCTCAGCTAGAGAGAGAACTCCACACACCTCTGCTCAAGCCTCTCCATCCGCCACCCGCTGGCTGCCCTGGCCCGCCTGCTGTGGAGGAATGGGTGACTGTCCCTGCTAGCATTTCCCTCCCTGCCGGGGTGGGGGGGGGCGGTAGACCACTCAGGCCCTTTTGCCACAGCCTGCCCAAGGCCGTCGAGTCCTCCCGCCCTGTGATATTGACTTGTTCGCAGATGTGCCCTGGTCATGGGGTGGCAGCAGACCCGACTGTAGGTGGTTAGGTTTGCCCTCCTGCCCCTCCCTTGTCACAGGGACAAGCATGGGCCCAGGGGCTGTGCGGCTGGGCCCCAGAGGGATGCCCGTGGGGGAGGGCTGCCCCAGCGGACCCCCAGATGTGCAGAGAAATGGGCGCTCACTGCTGGGCACCCCTTGGCTGGGGTAGCTACTTTGGAGTTCCTGGAGTCCTCTCCATGGGCCTTTCTGGACACTCAGCCCCATTCACTGCATTCTGGAAGCTCCCAGTGACCTCAGGGCCTTGCAGATGCAGTGTCTTCCACTTCCGAAGTTGTTTCTTCAGCTGTCTGGTGGGATCTCTGGAGGCAATGAGTGCGATGAAGCAGGGTGAGAGGGAGGTGAGCTTGGCAGGTGCAGAAGGAGGCTGTTTTCAACAGAGTGGCCTGAGGGGGTCCTCTGAGTGGAGACTTGAAGGAGGGACATGAACAAAGCAAACAGTGTCTCTTCCACACTCCATTCTTCCTCTCACTTTGGGGGCTTGGTCCAGCTCTTCTCTTAACCTGCAAAGTTGCTTCTCCCTCCTCATCCTGCCTGTACCCTTGTCCTTCCAACCCAAGGCCACATCCTTTCCCAGTCCTGTGGCTCATCGGAGGAGGCTGGCATCTGCTGTGGCAGATGGCCCCGTGTCCTATGGCAACCCAGCAGCTTCCAGGTGTTCGTTGGGGAGAGCCATCTTGGTTTTATAGCCACCTGGTATCCTAAGAAGTTAGACTGAGAAAAACAATATTTAGCAAGAATTTAAAAGTCACGTGCAATCTGCCGTTCTTCTAGTTTTTCTGAGAACAACTCCTGGATCTAGTCAGGTTGGCAGGAGCTGCCTACGTGCGTGTCATGTTAGCCTCCTGGCCATCATTCTGCTACAGTTGAACTGGCCTTTCTTGTTATGCCACCAGCCAGGGCTGAAAGTTCAGAGAAGACACAGTGACATCCAATGTGCTCTGGAGCCTCCTCCTCACAGCATGGTCTGAGGATCAGCAGCGTGGTGGCCTTGCCAACACTGGGGAGCCTGTTGGGCCTACAGAGACTCAGGTCCACCCCAGCCTGTCTAGATCAGCTTCCCCAGTGACCTGGGGGCACCTCAAAGTCTGGGAAGAACCAATCAACTCCTCATTAATGCCATCACTTGGAGGCCTTTTGCTTTGCTAGTAAATTCCTGTTTAGCTCAAGTGGAAGTCAAAGTGTTAGTCGCTCAGTGGTGACCGACTCTTTGTGACCCCATGGACTGTAGCTCCTCCAGGCTTCTCTGTCCATGCAGTTCTCCAGCTAGAAGACTGCAGAGGGTAGCCATTCCCTCCTCCAGGGGATCTTCCAAACCCAGGTCTCCTGCATTGCAGGCAGATTCTTTACCATCTGAGTCACCAGGGAAGTCCCACTGTTTAGTTAGTCCCAACACATATGGCTCGTCTGAGCATTTTCTTTGCTTCGCTTTTCTGACAGAGGTTGTAAATTGTGCCCAGTTTCTTTCTTCCTGATGACTGCTAGATCTGTATCTTCTGCCCCACCTAGCATTGTGACTTGTACAGAGTGAAGTACTTGATGCATGAATGAATTAATCCATCTCCTGCATTAGTGTCCAGCTAGTGTCCGAGACGTACAGTGGCATGGCATGCTTGTTCCCTTGGCATCAGAGTGGTGGAGAAGTTGGCAAGTGGCCTGAGGACATGGGCCTGCAGGCCGAGTGGGTCCTGACTGTGAAAGAGGAGAGCTGCTTCTGCTCGTGAGGATGAGGAAGAAGGCCGGTTTTCAGCACTGCCTTTCACACAACCAGAAGCTCTGCCCATTACACGTCCCCTCACTGCGCTGTTTGGGCTTTGGTGTTGTCAGTTGCATGATGATGACTGACAGGTGGGCCAGGTGCAGGTGCCCCCCTCCAAGGCAGAGCCTTCCTTGGCTCCCTTCCTCCGCCGTGCTGCAGGGGCTGCCTCTGGACTGCCAGGCACTGGGACTTCTCTCACCACTTTCTAGGAGGGAGAATGTTCCAGGCCCCAACTCGCCTCCCAAACCATAGCCTCCTTGGGAATCCTCACTCATCTTCTGCAGGGTTGTGCTTTGGGGAGCAAAGGGAGCCTGGCTGGTGGAGGCCCTCTCTAGCTCCGGCTGCATGAGGCTGGGTGCAGGTCGTTTCTCCCTCCTGCTTCCAGAAAGCAGCACCTCTCTGAGCAGGCTTGCAGATTTGGGGCAGATGGGCTCCTGTCCCAATCTGTCTGGAGGAGGGTCAGTTGGCTAAGACAAAGGTATGATTGACAGGCCTGTGCCAGACTCTTCCTGCCGTGTATAGAATGGTGCTTCTAAAGTGCCAGGAATATTGCTTCCTTGTCTACTGGCTTTTTGAGTCAGGTGGAGACAGACCTACAAGAATCATAATTATCAAGTGTGTGTGTGTGTGTGTGTGTGTGTGTATGTATACACACATGTATATATATGTATTTGTTGTGCGTATGAGTATGTATGCATGTGTGCATGCTAAGTCGCTTCAACTGTGTCCCAACTCTTTTGTGACCCCATGAACTGTAGCCCACCAGGCTCCTCTGTCCCTGGGACACTCCAGGCCAGAATACTGGAGTTGGTTGCCATTCTCTTCTCTAGGGGATCTTCCAAATCCAGGGATCAAGCCCAAATCTCTTACGTCTTATGCACTGGCCAGTGGGCTCTTTACCACTAGCACAACCTGGTAGGCCCATACATATATTTATGATGTATATGTATATGCATATATATCTCCCTTCACCCTGGAATTAAATTCTGTTTTATATGTCATATACATAAGATATTAAAATGCAGAGTTTTGGGTCATTTTTATATAAGAAAGTGGAGAAGTGACTGAGATGAGGTGGGACAGGAGGGGTGCTGCTATAATTGGAAAGCTAGTCCCTCATCTAAATGTGATCCTGGGGGATTAAGAGCAGATAGAGATAACCTAACACCTTCTGGGTCTTGGTGCAGAAGTGGTCAAGAGGGGCAGACACACACCTGCCCTTTTCCGTATCAGGAAGGCCACCACGCCCTCCCAGCCTCCCCTGCCTCTGGAAACCACTCCTCACTGTCTTCCCACATGAGATCACAGGGAGTGAGGGTCTGGAATCTGTACTGACGCAAGCACACTTTTCAGTCTGGGTCACAGAGTCTGCACAAAATGGGATCAAGTTTTCCTTGTTAATTGGTCATGACCTTGGGCCGCTTTTTGGCTGCTCTGCCCACTTCATCCATTATGAAGTGCTCCCAAATCTCCTCCTTGGAGACAGCTGCCAAATTGGAGCATACAGATGTGTGCTCATATCTTAGATTACCTTTGCCAATGCACATTACCTTCTGTTTATTTGTGTTAAGTTTCAGCTGCCTTCAGGCTCCCCTATCCCCCAAGGTGTTCAAATGCATCTGGACTTTCTTGCAAATCTCCTTAGTTTTTATCAGCCAAAACAACAGAGAGCCAGCTGAAATCTCTGGGAAGAGATTAAACAACAGTTAGGTGAAAATTGCTCGTGTCATCTCTGACCAGGGAGTGGAGGTAGGGATGTTAGGGTGCCAGGTAGGATGGTGCTCAGATCAACTTGTGCCTCTGTTGATCTCACAGCCCTGGAGAGGAGCCAGGGAGCCCATCGAGGTGTTTGCTTCTGTAAGTGGAATATGTAGATGTCTGTGCTTCAAGAGGGCTTGGAAGCCTCCCATTGCTGGGGGTGTGGGGGAGGCGTGTTATATAAGGCATTTCTGTCTGAGCAAGTTGGTTATCAGAGAAGAGAGAGCAGAAAAGCTGGCAGGAAGTGAGCCGGGGAGGAGAAGGAAGTGTGTACAACAGCCTGCTCAGATATATAAAAATACCAGCAATGTTTCATCCAGGGTGGGAGGGAAGCAGGCGTGTGCCACTGAGGGCTTGCCTGAAGAGGCCAAGCTGTGAACTTGACTGACCCTGGAGCGGGAGTCAGGGGCTGGCCAGGACAGAGCAGCAGCCCTCAAGACCAGCAGCAAAGAAGATGATGAGCAGCCCAAACTGATGGGAGAGGGAAACAGGACTGTTGGCAAGAACCAGATCTCCTTGAGCTTGGCAGGTGCCAGGCTCCTCTGTGTGGGTAGATCGGAGCAGGTCCCAGGGCCTGTCGATGAGCTAAGTGTGTCAGCTCCAAGCTGTTCCACAGACAGTAGGTGTGAACCCCAAGTCATCGCAGACATTCAGCTGTAGACTAGTTCTCTTAAAAAATACTGAGAAAGCACCAGACCCAAAGGAGTCGTTTCTCTTCGGTCTGGTTACCTGTGTAGAAATTTGGCCATTTGAAAGATGCAAGTCTGGGTGGGTGACTTGCAGGCTGGGAGAGCTTTTCCCCTTCAGACTCAAAGATATGCACCATTTTGTTTTTCTGTTCCATTTGTGGGACCAGAAGCCAGCAGCACATGACCCCACCTCCCCCTCCCCAGACAACTCTATTCTCTTTGTTGGTCCTTCTGTTTCCAAGCTGGGTTTATCAACTACATGACCTGAGCACCCCATCAGAGAAGGCAATGGCACCCCACTCCAGTACTCTTGCCTGGAAAATCCCATGGATGGAGGAGCCTGGTAGGCTGCAGTCCATGGGGTCACGAAGACTGAGAGACTTCACTTTCACTTTTCACTTTCATGCATTGGAGAAGGAAATAGAAACCCACTCCAGTGTTCTTGGGTGGAGAATCCTCGGGACGGGGGAGCCTGGTGGGCAGCCGTCTGTGGGGTTGCACAGAGTCGGACACGACTGAAGCAAGTTAGCAGCAGCAGCAGAGCACCCCATGTCTAACAGTCAGAACTTGATCAAGCGCAGGCATCCAGGATAGTGACCACCATCACCTGTGTAGCCCTGCTCACAAATCACCCCCGACCCTCCCATCTGCTGCACCTGGGGCTTGCTTCATATCCCTTGTGACTGCGGTGAAGACCCACTGTTAAGAAAGAAAAGTGGAGGCTACCAGTGTTAGGGGGATCAAATGCAGAGCTAGGGACTGGGTCAGGTGGAGAATCCTCGGGACGGGGGAGCCTGGTGGGCAGCCGTCTGTGGGGTTGCACAGAGTCGGACACGACTGAAGCAAGTTAGCAGCAGCAGCAGAGCACCCCATGTCTAACAGTCAGAACTTGATCAAGCGCAGGCATCCAGGATAGTGACCACCATCACCTGTGTAGCCCTGCTCACAAATCACCCCCGACCCTCCCATCTGCTGCACCTGGGGCTTGCTTCATATCCCTTGTGACTGCGGTGAAGACCCACTGTTAAGAAAGAAAAGTGGAGGCTACCAGTGTTAGGGGGATCAAATGCAGAGCTAGGGACTGGGTCAAATTGGCTGACCCTGTGGGCCAACCAGTTGGGAGAGAAGTGGGTCCAGGAGAAAGCCTCCCACAAAATCCCACCTGCTTGGTGGGTTTCTTTCCTCTTCTTCCTCCTTGTCCCTCTCCCACTTCTCCTCCCCCTTCTCCTCTTTCTTTTAAAGAATGCTGAGTGGTTGCATTAGTTTGCTAGCACTGCTGTAGCAAAATACTATAGATCAGGGTGCTTAAACAACAGGGATATATCTTCTCACAGTTCTGGATGCGAGAAGTCCAAGATCAAGGTGTCAACAGGGTTGGTTCCTCGTGAGGGCCTTAAGGGAAGGATCTGTTCTAGGCCTCTCTCCTCACTTGTAGGTGGCCTGTCTTCTCCCTGTGTCTTTACAGAGTCTTCCCTCTGTACAGGTGTGTGTTCAGACTTCCTCTTGTTATAAGGATGGTAGCAGTACTGGCTTAGGGCCCATCCTCATGGCCTCATTTAACCTTAAATATGGGCTAGTAAAGTAATGCTCAAAATTCTCCAAGCCAGACTTCTAACCGTGAACTTCTAGATGTTCAAGCTGATTTTAGAAAAGGCAGAGGAACCAGAGATCAAATTGCCAACATCCACTGGATCATTGAAAAAGCAAGAGAGTTCCAGAAAAAAACATCTATTTCTGCTTTATTGACTATGCCAAAGCCTTTGACTGTGTGGATCACAATAAACTGTGGAAAATTCTTCAAGAGATGGGAATACCAGACTACCTGACCTGCCTCTTGAGAAATCTGTATGCATGTCAGGAAGCAACAGTTAGAACTGGACATGGAACAACAGACTGGTTCCAAATGGGAAAAGGAGTACATCAGGGCTGTAAACTGTCACCCTGCTTATTTAACTTATACGCAGAGTACATTATGAGAAATGCTGGGCTGGAAGAAGCACAAGCTGGAATCAAGATTGCTGGGAGAAATATCAATAACCTTGGATATGCAGATGACACCACCCTTATGGCAGAAAGTGAAGAAGAACTAAGCCTCTTGATGAAAGTGAAAGAGGAGAGTGAAAAAGTTGGCTTAAAGCTCAACATTCAGAAAATGAAGATCATGGCATCCGGTCCCATCACTTCATGGAAAATAGATGGGAAAACAGTGGAAAGTGGCTGACTTTATTTTTTTGGGCTCCCAAATGACTGCAGATGGTGACTGCAGCCATGAAATTAAAATACACTTACTCCTTGGAAGGAAAGTTATGACCAACCTATTCATCATATTAAAAAGCAGAGACATTACTTTGCCAACAAAGATTCGTCTAGTCAAAGCTATGGTTTTTCCAGTAGTCAAGTACGGATGTGAGAGTTGAACTATAAAGAAAGTGGGTGCTGAAGAATTGATGCTTTTGAACTGTGGTGTTGGAGAAGACTCTTGAGAGTCCCTTGGACTGCAAGGAGATTCAACCAGTCTATCCTAAAGGAGATCAGTCCTGGGTGTTCATTGGAAGGACTGATGTTGAAGCTGAAACTCCAATATTTTGGCCACCGGATGCAAAGAGCAGACTCATTTGAAAAGACTCTGATGCTGGGAAAGATTGAGGGCAGGAGAAGGGGATGACAGATGAGATGGTTGGATGGCATCACCAACTCAATGGACATGAGTTTGGGTGAACTCCGGGAGTTGGTGATGGACAGGGAGGCCTGGTGTTCTGCAGTCCATGGGGCTGCAAAGAGTCAGACATGACTGAGCGACTGAACTGAACTGATGGGCTTTCCTGGTGGCTCAGATGGTAAAGAATCTGCCTGCAATGCAGAAGATGCTGGTTCAATCCCTGGATTGGGAACATCCCCTAGATAAGGGCATGGCAACTCACTCTAGTATTTTTGCCTGGAGAAGTCCATGGGCAGAGGGAGCCTCTTGAGGTACAGTCAATGGCATTGCAAAGAGTTGGATATAACAGCGACTAACACTTTCATTTTCAACTTAATTATCTCTTTGAAGACCATATCTCCAATTATAGTCATATTCTGAGGCACATATGAATGTTTAAGGTCCATATCTGTAGACCAAAAGGATTTTCTTTCCTAAGTTTAGCTGCGAGGAACACCCATTTATAACAGCTTACAATAGTTCTGAAGGACAAATTCCAACTCCTCATCCTTAGTAGTTAATTGTTGGCTGAGCTACAGTCAGATTCTGTTTGCTTCCATGAATGTAAGGAGAGGCAGAGGCTGAATAAGACCCAAGGCTTTACCAGGTTCTTGACCAAACCACTGGGGATGTCCCAGAGTAGGCTGACAATTCCTAGCATATGAGCTTCCCAGGGGCTTTGAGTCTTGGGTGGCCAAGTCATATGAAAAATGGCCCAGGTTTTCATGCACTGACATCACATAACAGGGGTGTGGGCTTCAGGGCACCAGTCAAGGAGATAGGATCATTTGTAGATTTTTCATAAAGCCGTTGTTGCTCTGAGTCATACACTTAATATGAGGGAAAGGATCTAGACTAACTAAAGGATCTGACCCAATGCCAAGGCCTAGTTTCAAGGCGGAAGGATGCTGCAGGAACTCCTCAGCCACCTGATACCACAGCTGGCCTTAGGAAACAGTGAGTGTCACCTGAATCAAGAATGCTCAGAGCTGTGCCCTCGGGATGCAGGCAGGTTTGCTGGAGTGCTTCACCCCCAGCACTGGTTGGACCTGGAGCATTTGTGTGGGGTGCTCCGAGGGGGTGGCTAGTGCTCCAGTGAGACTGTCCACAGCCCCAAGCCCTTATTTAGCCGTGGGACCCATAGCCGATCCTGGCCTTTTGTGGCATAGTCCAGTCTTGGGGGGACATCTCAGCTCATGGTGAGTGACAGTAGGGAAGTAGCAAGGGGAACTGGTTCATAAGATATGAAGGTGGTTTTCTGGGATTCTTGAGAGGGAAAATACCACCACCAAAAAAAAAAAAAAAGCCAGATCTCATACTGTAAATCATCAGGCAGTGACTGGCCAACTTGCTTTGGATTGAGATGGGAATTGTGGTCTTCTTTGCAATGGCAGCTGGGGTGATATGAGAGATTTACATTGCAAGGATGGAGAGGACTGAGAGGTGATAGGCACAGAGGCACAGGCCTTGACTAAAGAGGGTTCATTCAACCTGCTTAAAAGCATGCAAAGTGAATGTACTGTGTTTGGAGAGCCACAGCTACAAACCTGATTTTAACTGCAAACCGGAGAACATTTCTGTATCACTTCACATTTAATCAGGAGTCTTCACATTGTTTGTCTCATTAAACCTTCACAAGGATCCTAGGAAATACCAACATTTCATATGAACCTTTTACAATAGAGGGGACTGAGGCTCAGAGATGTGAAGTAACTTGCCAAGTTCACAGAACTAGTAAATGTCAAGCTTAGGATTGTAACCAAGGTGCCTGACTTCAGAACCTCACCTTCTTGACCACCATTTGCTATGAGGCTCCTGCTACAGAAGCATGTTCCACTCTGTCTGGCCCTGACGTTGTTTGGAATTGCTGGTTGGATGATGATAATATGTGTGTGCCAAGTTTCAGTCGAGTCCGATGCTTTGCACGCTATGGACTGTAGCCCACCAGCCTTCCTTGTCCATGGGGTTCTCCAGGCAAGAAAACTGGAGTGGGTAGTCATCCCCTTCTCCAGGAGATCTCCCTGACCCAGGGATCAAGCCCAAGTTTCCCACCTCTCTTGCACTGCAGGTGGATTCTACAGCCACTGAGCTATTGGGGAAACCCTATGATAATACAAAGCAGGCCCAACTTTTAGCTGGTTCTTTTAGTGTGAAATCTCTACAGACAATTCTCACCCTTACTGCCTGTAGCCAGGCAAACCTCACCCTCTGCCTTCTTTGGATACCCATTGCAATGACCCTGACTATTGGTCTCCAGACTGCCTCGAGCAAGGCTCTGCTAAGGCCCTCTCCTGTTTGTAGCCTGTGGCTTCCCAGGACTTGGAGGAGAAACAATAGGGTGCCTGCCCTGGTTTCTGGAGGAATGTACAAAACTTTTCAGAAAGTATTTCACTTGGGGGCTGAGAAGCCGATCCCAATGGCAACCCAGAAGCTGGAGATGAGCAGAGACTGGTCCTGCCATAGCTCAGGCCAATTCTTCATGGAGAAGCAGAAACTTCAGACTCAGCCCAGAGACAGCAGGCAGGGAGGGCTGAGATGGAGAAATGGTGTGGGTGGCAAGATTGACAGGTACACACTTGAGGGCCGACAATCAGAATCTCCACCAGCACTGGATATGAGAGAGAAATAGACACACATGCTGTAAGATTGGCATTTTCTGCACATTTGATGAAAAAACCACAGTATCTTCTTAAGTGAAGTTACAATTTCTGTGATAACCTCCCTCTCATGCTCCTTGAAAAAACAATCTTAAAGCAAGATCCTTAGTCAGGTAACTATGCAAATGTGTGTGTTTATCCAGGTGCCACAGCAGGATGTGCAAAATATTTTCATTCCTTGGCTCTCAGGGTGAATTCTATTAGGAGGAACAGTTGGAGTTCAGAATTTCAGGCAGATACAGTACCAGCAAGTCCTTGGGGGCTTAGTTGGAATTTCCTCTCCAGATTCAGCATTGGGAGCCCTTCCTGTGGGCACAGTGAAAGCATGGATATTATAGGCAAGTGCTCAACTTACCGGAGCCTCCCGTATCACTAGTTACCAGCCTGGGGCACCGACCACCATGCCACAATGCAAACTGCCTGACTATTTGGGGATCATAATCTTGATGGGGGAATATCTTTGTGATATTGCCAAAAAAAAAAAATTACAGAATTAATGCATGTTCCTTGTAAACCCAAAGTAATCTGTACAGAAGTAAACAGAAGTGAAATCGCTCAGTCGTGTACGACTCTTTGCGATCCCATGGACTCTAGACTGCCAGGCTCCTCTGTCCATGGCATTTTCCAGGCAAGAGTACTGGAGTGGGTTGCCATTTCTTTATCCAGTGGATCTTCCCAACTTGGGGATCGAACCCAGGTATCCCACATTGTGGGCAGATGCTTCTCTGAGCCACCAGGGAAGCCCACAGAAGTAAATAGAATAAACAATGAAACCCCCCCTTAACCCCCTCTTCCCATGATTTCACTCCTTTCTCATCTATCACCCCTGTTGAGAGTTTGGTAGGAATCTATCTCGATCTTTTCCATATACTATCATGTACATATTTTACATATAGACTGGCTAAATGTGTAGGTACATGCATATATTAATGGCATCCTTCATACTGCCTCCATTATTCAGTGACTTGCTCTTTTCAATGGAGAATTTTCCATGTCAGTACTTACAGATCTAACTTACTCTGTTGATCGATGCATACTATTTAATCATTCCTCTAATATGGACATTTAGATTACGGGAAGGTCATACCCAAGTAGCCCATGCTCCTTTCACCCTTTTATTGATCCCATTCATTAACAATTCTCAAAACGTTTGGAGTTCCTGCCTTCTGGCAACTTGAGGAGAGCAGAAAGCTACCCCGACTCCTATCGAGGCTCTATCCCTAATCATCGCTCCCCTGGAGCCTGGAAAATTTAAATGTAATGTCTTCATCCTTTATTTTTTTCTATTCTCTACCCCAATATCATCTTCCAAAATGCAGCGAAACTGAGAGTTGAAAGGGGTGCGGATGCAAGCTTAAGAAGAGCCTCTATGCTGCCGAGACAAGAGGGCTTTGCAAAGTGTAGAGACGATTCTCACACAAGGTGCTGCTGTAAATTCTTGTACAGGACTTCACAGACCATATCATCCAGTTGCGCCACTTCCATACCTAACCTCCATGTCCAGACTCTTCTCTAGGAGACACAAAGAGGCCTGGAAGGATGAAGAAGATGGAGTGTTTGAGTCAAAGAGGTACTGGAAGATAAGAAAGGAAAAGATGGAGACCTGAGACACTGAAGCTCACGTTACCCAGCTCACGACGTTGCCTGGGGCCAACCTGCCGTCAGCCAGCATCTCTGCCTGCTGACTGGGCTTGAAAGTTAAAACTGGGTTTTTGTGGATACTGGCCAATGACTTCTTTGCCATGGGAGCAATTGCTTTTTTGCTGTGCTTGCAAGATGTGAATTCATTCTTTTTTAATATCAGTGATACACAGTAAAGAGCTTAATCCAATTTACAAAGAAATAGGATCAGACAAGCCTTGAAAATACAATGTGCCTTTATGGCTGAGATGCCAGGGCGGGAGGAGAGTGAGCAGCGCAGCAGCAAGGAAACCCTCCCCATCGCGGGCAGCCTCCGCCTCGGCATCAGGGCGCAGGAGCGACAGGGCTGGCAGGGGCTTGGAGTTTTAGGGGTACCTTTGGAGCTTTCATTTCTGTGACGCAAGAACATCGGAACCTACTTATCCAGCGAGGTGCCATACTAATGTGGTACCACTCATGTATGTAAATGAGGCTTCTGCTCTCCTCTCAGGAGGTAAAATCTGTTATTAAAGTTGTTGCTCATGCAGAGAGCACATAGGACCACCAGCACGGCCTTTCTGGTCCTGTGAGAGCAGTGCTGCTCGCTCGCTGGACGTGTGGTTCTGGCCAGAGGTGCCATCTTCCTGGCCCTAGTGGAGGATGTGGCACGGAGTCATGCTGGGCTTGTGTTACGGGCGGGGACTGATGGAGAAGAAAGGCTGGCAGTGAACCCTTGCCAAGAAACTGCCGCAGAACACAAACCTTTGGTCTAGGCTCTACGTGCAAGGAGAGGCACCAGCCTGATTGGCTTTGACATCTGATATACTGATTTGGTGAGTGGGTGGCTGGAAGTCTCCAGAAGACTAGGATCCTGATGGTCAGGCAGGCAGGAGGGAAGCCGGGCTCCCCAGTAAATGGTTGGCTTCCCACCAGGCTTCAGTGCAGTCAGGTCCACACATTTTTGAATATTAATTCTGTGGCTGGTGTGGTGCTAGGCTAAGCCGTGAATAAAACTTGGCCCCGTCCTTGGGGAATTTACAAGCTGATGTCAACAAAATCTGCTGAGGTTGCTCCGAGGGCATGGAGGAGAGATAGTCAAGCTGGGATGGGGACTGAGGGAGACTTTCTGCAGAAGGTGAACTGAAGTTTGGGGGATGAGTCAAATGTTGGGGAGGACTGTCTAGGCAGAGTGAAAAGCAGGAACATCAGAAACGTGTGGAAACAGCATGGCTTGTTCCGTGTGACTAGAGTTGCCAGAAACGGGACCAGAGAAGTGGGTAGGAGCCAGGTCATGGAAGGGGTGATATAAACTTCTTAGGAGCTGGGACTCCAACTGGTAGGTGGTAGGGGCCCCTTCAGAGGTTTAAAACAAAGTTAACATGTGCTTTCCTAGATCATGCTGGGAGATGTCTGGGGAATGGAACAATTCTTGAAGCCAGAAGGCCACCTGGATATCTAGGACTGCAAACCAAGGGAAACCCAATAAGGTCTGCATGTGCATGGAATCTGATAGGGAAGAAATGGGTATAGAGGTGCATGGACATGGGCTGGAGAGCTTGGGAAAGGGAATTAACAAGGGCTAGGCTTGTTGTCAGTGAAACTAAGCCATACCGTGTGAGGCCACCCAAGATGGGCAGGTCATGGTGGAGAGGTCTGACAGAATGTGGTCCACCGGAAAAGGGAATGGCAAACCACTTCAGTATTCTTGCCTTGAGAACTCCATGAACAGTATGAAAAGGCAAAATGATAGGATGTTGAAAGAGGAACCCCCCAGGTCAGTAGGTGCCCAATATGCTACTGGAGATCAATGGAGAAATAACTCCAGAGAGAATGAAGGGATGGAGCCCAAGCAAAGACAATACCCAGCTGTGGATGTGACTGGTGATAGAAGCAAGGTCCAATGCTGTAAAGAGCAATATTGCATAGGAACCTGGAATGTTAGGTACATGAATCAAGGCAAATTGAAAGTGGTCAAACAGGAGATGGCAAGGGTGAACATGGACATTCTAGGAATCAGCGAACTAAAATGGACTGGAATGGGTGAATTTAACTCAGATGACCCTTATATCTACTATTGAGGGCAGGAATTCCTTAGAAGAAATGGAGTAGCCATCATGGTCAACAAAAGAGTTTGAAATGCAGTACTTGGATGTAATTTCAAAAATTACAGAATGATCTCTGTTCATTTCCAAGGTAAACCATTCAATATCACAGTAGTCCAAGTCTATGCCCCAATCAGTAATGCTGAAGAAGCTGAATGGTTCTATGAAGACCTACAAGACCTTTTAGAACTAACACCCAAAATAGATGTCCTTTTCATTATAGGGGACTGGAATGCAAAAGTAGGAAGTCAAGAAACACCTGGAGTAACAGGGAAATTTGGCCTTGGAGTATGGAATGAAGCAGGACAATGACTAATAGAGTTTTGCCAAGAAAACACACTGGTCATAGCAAATACCCTCTTCCAACAACCCAAGAGAAGTCTCTACACATGGAGACTGGACATCTGGACATCACCAGATGGTCAACACTGAAATCAGATTGATTATATTCTTTGCAGCCAAAGATGGAGAAGCTCTATGTAGTCAACAAAAACAAGACCAGGAGCTGACTGTGGCTCAGATCATGAACTCCTTATTACCAAATTCAGACTCAAAATGAAGAAAGTAGGGAAAACCACTAGACCATTCAGGTATGACCTAAATCGAATCCCTTATGATTGTACAGTGAAAGTGAGAAATAGATTTAAGGGACTAGATCTGATAGATAGAGTGCCTGATGAACTATGGACAGAGGTTCTGATATTGTACAGGACACGGGAATCAAGACCATCCCCATGGAAAAGAAATGCAAAAAAGCAAAATGGCTGTTTGAGGAGGCCTTACAAATAGCTGTGAAAAGAAGAGAGGTGAAAAGTAAACGAGAAAAGGAAAGATATATGCATCTGAATGCAGAGTTCCAAAGAATGGCAAGAAGAGATAAGAAAGCCTTCCTCAGCGATCAATGCAAAGAAATAGAGGAAAACAACAGAATGAGAAAGACTAGAGATCTCTTCAAGAAAATTAGAGATACAAAGGGAACATTTCATGCCAAGATGGGCTCAATAAAGGACAGAAATGGTCTGTACCTAACAGAAGCGGAAGATATTAAGAAGAGGTGGCAAGAATACACAGAAGAACTGTACAAAAAAGATCTTCAAACCCAGATAATCATGATGATGTAATCACTAATCTAGAGCCAGACATCTTGGAATGTGAAGTCAAGTGGGTCTTAGAAAACATCACTACGAACAAAGCTAGTGGAGGTGATAGAATTCCAGTTGAGCTATTTCAAATCCTGAAAGATGATGCTGTGAAAGTGCTGCACTCAATATGCCAGCAAATTTGGAAAACTCAGCAGTGGCCACAGGACAGGTCAGTTTTCATTGCAGTCCCAAAGAAAGGCAATGCCAAAGAATGCTCAGACTACCACACAATTGCACTCATCTCACATGCTGGCAAAATAATGCTCAAAATTCTCCAAGCCAGGCTTCAGCAATACGTGAACTGTGAACTTTGAGATGTTCAAGCTGGTTTTAGAAAAGGCAGAGGAACCAGAGATCAAATTGCCAACATTGACTGGATCATGGAAAAAGCAAGAGAGTTCCAGGAAAACATCTATTTCTGCTTTATTGACTATGCCAAAGCCTTTGACTGTGTGGATCACAATAAACTGTGGAAAATTTTGAAACAGATGGGAATACCAGAGCACCTGACCTGCCTGTTGAGAAATCTGTATGCATGTCAGGAAGCAACAGTTAGAACTGGACATGGAACAACAGACTGGTTCCAAGTAGGAGAAGGAGTCCGTCAAGGCTGTATTTTGTCACTGTGCTTATTTAACTTATATGCAGAGTATATCTTGAGAAACACTGGGCTGGATGAAGCACAAGCTGGAATCAAGATTGCTGGGAGAAATATCAATAACCTCAGATATGCAGATGACACTGCCCTTATGGAAGAAAGTGAAGAGGAACTAAAAAGCCTCTTGATGAAAGTGAAAGAGAAGAGTGAAGAAGTTGGCTTAAAGCTCAACATTCAAAAATGAAGATCATGGCATCTGGTCCCAACATCTCATGGAAAATAGATGGGGAAACAGTGGAAGCAGTGTCAGACTTTATTTATTTGGGCTCCAAAATCACTGCAGATGGTGACTGCAGCCATGAAATTAAAAGATGCTTACTCTTTGGAAGGACTTCACTGGTGGCTCAGACGGTAAAGCGTCTGTCTACAATGTGGGAGACCTGGGTTTGATCCCTGGGTCGGGAAGATCCTATGGAGAAGGAAATGGTAATAGCATATTGAAAGGCAGAGACATTACTTTGCTAACAAAGGTCCGTCTAGTCAAGGCTATGGTTTTCCAGTGGTCACGTATGGATGTGAGAGTTGGACTGTGAAGAAAGCTGAGCGCCGAAGAACTGATGATTTTGAACTGTGGTGCTGGAGAAGATGCTTAGAGTCCCTTGGACTGCAAGGAGATCCAACCAGTCCATTCTGAAGGAGATCAGCCCTGGGATTTCTTTGGAGGGAATGATGCTAAAGCTGAAACTCCAGTACTTTGGCTACCTCATGCGAAGAGTTGACTCATTGGAAGGGAGGGATTGGGGGTAGAAGAAGAAGGGGACGACAGAAGATGAGGTGGCTGGATGGCATCACTGACTTGATGGACGTGAGTCTGAGTGAACTCCGGGAGTTGGTGATGGACAGGGAGGCCTGGTGTGCTGGGATTCATGGGGTCGCAAAGAGTCAGACATGACTGAGCGACTGAACTGACTGACTGACAAAAATTTCAGGGATGGGCCCAGGAGAAGTTGGATCTTATACCAGGTCCTTTCTCCCTGGGACTGGGAAGAAAACAGACAGGATGGGGAGAGTCCAGCTCTGTAAACGTGCATGATTGGCGCTCCCCTGGGTACCACAGAGTTCTAACTCAGGGCAATGTGACATATTCCAGAAACCACCTGCTGATGGAGATGGAGTCAGGAGGGTACGGGCAGAGGAGGGCTGACAGGTGGGGGCCTTTGGTTACTGCAGCAAGCTGGAACCTGGAAAGGCAGTCACTGGCCAAATTGGAACCCACCATGACTGGCCCACCAGCCATTCTGCAGGAGTGTGCAACAGGCAGGTCCTTGGTTCCAAGTAGACCTGAACTCTAGTCTTAGACACTTCTTGGCAAATTGAGGAACTTATTTAACTTCTCAGAATGTCACTGCATATACCCATCTGTAAAGCAAAGTTGAAAATACCTGCTTCACACTATTTATGATAGCCCAAATATGGAAGCAACCTAGATGTCTGTGGACAGATGAGCAGATAAAGCAGTTGTGGTACATATACACAATGGAATATTACTCAGCCAAAAAAAGGAATGAATCTGAGTCAGTTGAACTCAGGGGGATGAACCTAAAATCTGTTATACAGAACGAAGTAAGTCAAAAAGAGAAAAACAAATATTGTATATTAATGCATGTATATCGAATGTAAAAAATTGGCACTGATGAACCCATTTGCAGGACAGGAATAGAGATGCGGACGTCGAGAACAGGCTTGCCACAGCTGGGGAAGAACCTGGAGGAACGAATTGAGAGAGTAGCGTTGACATATATGCTTTGCTGTTGTTTAGCTGCTGAGTCATTTCCGACACTTTTGAGACCCCACGGACTGTAGTCTGCCAGGCTCCTTTGCCCAAAGGATTTCCCAGGCAAGAATAATGGAGGGGGCTGCTATTTAGTCCTTAGGGGATCTTCCTGACCCAGAGTTGGAACCCGCATCTCCTGCACTGCAGGTGGATTCTTTAACCTGTGTAAAATAGATAGCTAGTGGGAAGTTGCTGTGTAACACAGGGAGCTCAGCCTGATGCTCTGTGATGATCTAGAGGGGGAGGATGGGGGGAGTGGTAGGGAAGCTCAAGAAGAAGGAGGTACATGTATACATATGACTGATACACATTATTGTAGAGCAGAAAACAACACAACATTGTAAAGCAATTAGTCTCCAATTAAAAACAAATAATTTTTAAAAAGAGAGTACCTGCTTCACTTGGGTTTTGTAAGGGACATGTTAAATGAACGCTATATGCAAAGACATCAGCTAGAGTAGGTTCACTTCTCAGTGACTTTTCATTCACTGTCTCCTCAGGACCATGCGAAAAGCTAGAGATCGATTGAGAACTTGACCAACAAAATCTTTATTCTTCTGGTGCTTCCATATCAAATACTTAGTACCAGTATCAGTAATGTGGTTCTCTTCTTTCTCTCCACATGACTGCATAGTTTGGAGTGGACACCACTGCGTGTGAGGTGGTGCTTTGCTCAGCTTTCTGGAAAAACCTCTAAGGCTCGTGTTCCTACCAGCAGCACCTAGGGAGCTTCTCCAAGGAGAAGATCCCAGGCCTCGTCACTTGTACATGGAATCAGAGCTTCCAGATTCTCCTCATTCATGGAAAGCTCCCAGTTCAGTTCATTTCAGTTCAGTTGCTCAGTTGTGTCCGACTCTTTGAAACTTCATGGACTGCAGTACACCAGGCCTCCCTGTCCATCACCAGCTCCTGGAGTTTACCCAGACTCATGTCCATTAAGTCGGTGATGCCATCCAACCATCTTATTTTCTGTCATCTCCTTCTCCTCCTGGCCTCAATCTTTCCTAATATCAGGATCTTTTCAAATGAGTCTGCTCTTCACATCAGGTGGCCAAAATATTGGAGTTTCAGCTTTAGCATCAGTCCTTCCAATGAACACTCAGGACTAATCTCCTTTAGGATGGACTGGTTGGATCTCCTTGCAGTCCAAGGGACTCTCAAGAGTCTTCTCCAACACCACAGTTCAAAAGTATCAATTCTTTGGTGCTCAGCTTTCTTTATAGTTCAACTCTCACATCCATACATGACTACTGGAAAAACCATAGCTTTGAGTAGATGGACCTTTGTTGGCAAAGTAATGTCTCTGCTTTTTAATATGATGAATAGGTTGGTCATAACTTTCCTTCCAAGGAGTAAGTGGCTTTTAATTTCATGGCTGCAGTTACCATCTGCAGTCATTTTGGAGCCCCCCCAAATAAATTCAGCCACTGTTTTCCCATCTATTTTCCATGAAGTGCTGGGACTGGATGCCATAATCTTAGTTTTCTGAATGTTGAGCTTTAAGCCAACTTTTTCACTCTCCTCTTTCACTTTCATCAAGAGGCTTTTTAGTTCTTCTTCACTTTTTGCCATAAGGGTGGAGTCCTCTGCATATCTGAGGTTATTGATATTTCTCCCGGCAATCTTGATTCCCGTTTGTGTTTCCTCTAGCCCAGCGTTTCTCATGATGTACTCTGCATATAAGTTAAATAAGCAGGGTGACAATATACAGCCTTGACATACTCCTTCTCCTATTTGGAACCAGTCTGTTGTTCCGTGTCCAGTTCTAACTGTTGCTTCCTGACCTGCGTACAGATTTCTCAGGAGGCAGGTCAAGTGGTCTGGTATTTCCATCTATTTCAGAATTTTCCACAGTTTGTTGTGATCCACACAGTCAAAGGCTTTGGCATAGTCAATAAAGCAGAAATAGATGTTTTTCTGGAACTCTCTTGCTTTTTCGAAGGCTCCCAGGGTGACCAAGTGATGCCCTGGGCTCAGCAGTGGCTGCCCAGGTCCCTGAGTGAAGAGGACAGCACTGGGCTCAGTGCACACCGCCACCGCAGCAGAGAGACGGCGCAGGACGGTGCCGAGAACTGAAAAGAGTGGTGAGAACAGTCTTGTGTTTTGGGGCGGGCTTGTTTCCTATAGGAGAATTTTATGTGCATTTAATTAAAACATTCCACTTTGATCAAAGGTGTTGCTTTGACTTCCTTGACTTCTTCAGCATGAAATACGAGGCTTGGGAGAGTTGAAAACTTGTTAAACGCAAACAATTTACAAAGGGCCCAAAACCAAACGAAGCATAATAACTAGTAAGTCTTCGAAATTAAGAGTCTCTGTCCGTGGAGGAATTAATTGCTCATCTTCTTCTGAACCTTAACCCACATGCAGTTTTCAGGTTATGCTGGACCAGTGATGTTCCCTGTCAGCCAATTCTGACTACGAAGAGAAGCGTAGTCGGGATTCTGTTTATACATGCAGGCTGGGGTTGCGGTGCGCTGTCATCTCTTGGTGGGAGGTTCAGAAGCCTCAAGTCTGCATTCTGCGTAGAAGGGAGAGGACCAGGAGCTGTCCTGGCATGGGTGTGAGACATGTTGCATTTGTAACAGAATCGAAGGGCTCGGATAGCACGTGGAGGCGCGGACAGAGCACAGAGGTCCCCTCGCAGAAAGGGCTGGAAGGGCAGAAACAGGGGAGTCATGCCCGAATTCTGCCCCAGAGGTGGACCTGGGGCTGGGGTTGGCAGCTGTGCCCCGACGGGCCTGAGGAGAGAGGAGCACAAAGACTGTCAGCTCCAAAGCCATCCATCCCTTCAGCCAGGGTTTAGCGAACCCCTACTATGCGGCAGGCAGTGTTCTGGGCCCCTGGGATACATTCAGTTTGGGGTCAGTCTGTGACTGTAGCAGAGCAAGAAGTCCTGTGGCGGGGATCCAGGGAGTGCAGAAATGCGGTGCGGGTGACCCTTAGACCACGATGGCAGCAGAGGAGAGACTGAGCCTGCAGATGAGTCGCTGGGTCTGGTTCCTGCAAGATTTCCCAGAGGACTGTATGCAGGGTGTGAGATGAAACAAAACACAGCGAAACACCAGAGCTAGATAACTGGAATGACTGAAGAAGGGAATCCTCAGTACAGCCACGATACTCACGTTCCAACACTGGGCCACACCGGGAGTGCGGCTGTTAAGGGACACCACACCACGCGGGCAGCTCTGGGTAATTTGCTGGGCGCCGTGGTGCTGTGGGGAGACGCTGGGCTTCCACCCCCCGACCCCCCGCCTCCTCACTGCAGCAGTGGGTTGAATCCATAGATGCCGAACTCTGGGATATTCAGGGCCAACTGTACTGTTCTATGATTTCGAGAAAGTGGTTTGATCTCTCAGCACCTCAGTTTTTTAAAAAGCATTTTATTGAAGTACCGTTGAGTTATCATGTGTTAATTTCTGGTGTATAGCAAAGTGAATCAGTTATACATATGCATATTAAGGCATTCTTTTTCATATTTTTTCCATTACAACTTGTCACAGGATATTGAGTATAATTCCCTGTGCTGTACATTAGGACCTTGTCATTTATCCATCTACACATGCTAGCTTGCATCTGCTAACCCCAAACTTCCACTCCATCCCTCCCCCCATACCCCTTCTCCTTGGCAACCACCCTTGTCCTCGTGTCTGTGAGTCTATGTCTGTCTGTCTCATTGATAAGTTCATTTGTGCTGTAGCTTAGATCCCACATATGTGATATCATATGGTATTTGTCTTTCTCTTTTTGACTTACTTCACCTAGCATAATCATCTCTAGGTTCATCCATGGTGTTACAAATGGAGTTTTTTCATCCCTTTCATGGCTGAGTAATATTTTGTCGCATTTGTGCACCACGTCTTCTTTATCCGTTCCTCTGTCAGTGGCCATTTAGGTTGCTTCCATGTCTTGGCTACTGTGAAGAGTGCTGCAATCAAGAAGGTGCTGTGCTCTGCTCTGCTTAGTCGCTCAGTCATGTGACCTCATGGCCTGCAGCCCACCAGTCTCCTCTGTCCTGAAATTCTCCAGGCAAGAATCCTGGAGTGGGTTGCCATGCTCTTCTCCTGGCCTGGGGAAGGCCGGTAAACCCTGAGGAGTCCGGGAAGGGCCTGGGTTCGGCCCCACATGTGTTTGCACGGCTCGGGGGCAGCCTCTGCATTGGTTACGTGCTGATTTTGAACTAATGGAGGTGAGAGCAGATTGAGAAAGCCTAGTCTGAGCTGCCATTCCCATCTGTCTTCAGCTCTGGCCTGGCTCACCCATTTCTTGCTCCCCTTCTGTATTAGTCAAGTAAGGCTTCTGTAACAAGATTCTGCAGACTGGGTAACTTAAACCACGGAAATCAGTTTTCTCACAGTTCTGGAGGCTGAGAGTGCCCGATAACGGTGCTGGTGGGGCTGCTTTGCTCTGCGGCCTCCCTGTGTGCGCTGCAGGTGCCCTCTCTCCCATCTCTTCCCGAGTCATCCCTCTCTGCTTGCATGCCCGGTGTCTTTCCTCTTCCTGCCGTAAGCACCCCAGTCACGTTGGATTAGGGCCCATCCTAATGGCCTCATTTTAACTTAATCTCTTCTCTAATGACTGATCTCCAAATATGTGCGCATTCTCAAGTACTGGGGGTTGAGACTTCACATATGAATTTTACAGGGACAGAATACAGCCCTTTACACTCCCTCTAGCTCTAGCTCCTAGGTTTTATTACTGTTATTATTATTGTTTGCAATGATTTGGACTAGGCTCCAGGCTTGCTGAATATTCCCTGTCTGTGTCTCCATCATCCACTTCCCTGCTTAAGTTTCAATCCTACCCTAGAGAAGGCCTAGCAAGGCCTAAAGAAGAATCTTGCCTGAAGACCGAGAGCCTGGTTCCTTGGCTCTTCCAAATATCCTGGTGCAGAGTCCTCTGTTCTGTGTCTAAAAGCATCCCGGAGGCGGGGTTCACCCCCACAGGCCCAAGGCCCTCAGGCTGGGAGCTGTTCAGGGAACATTTCCACCTTATCCCTTGCCAAAACTCTGACCCAAATTTTGCCTGTCAGGTGTCAGTCATAAGTTTCCATATCCAAATTAAAACTTTAAGTTCATTGGACTCCTACTCACTTCCAGACATCGCACCAGCTGCTTCCCCATACATTAACTATAGTAACTCATTCAATTTTGATTTAATTCAGGAAGGCTGATGAAATTTGGACCTACATATTTTAAAAGTACAAGCCATAATACAAATTGCAAGATGTCTTCCCCAGCTCTCATATAAATCTATTAGGAAACAAAACACCAACATTTAAGTATTTTTAGTGTTAATGTGGTGGATATGTTTGCTGGATTCTTTCACATTCAGTGGTGGTTTTCTCTTTAGTTAAGAGGGCAGCTATAGGGATTCAGGAGAAAATAAGGAAGACAGAAACTTCAAATGGCCCCGAGGCTGCTTAGGAAGGGCCCACAATGTAACCATAAGAACATTCCAGAACTTCACCCCCGTGGCAGCTGGTTTACTATGTAACCACAGAAGCAGCAGGCAGGCCCCGAGCTCTAATTCTTTACCTTTACCATCTTCAGTGAAGCTGCTCCTGCTTTCTCAATTTCTGCAGCTCTTGTGGATTCTGAGTCAAACTCTCCTAGAAAAGATCTGATGGACTCAGTTTATTTGGCACAGTTTTCACACCTCCAAGGTCCCCAGGCCAGTCTTGAAGGCGGGGACCTGGTCCCCCCTGTGGTGAGATCCAAGGTGCTCTGTGGCATCTCAGCAGGGGCAGGATGCCTGGCCTGCTTGGTATAATTGATCAAAGTGACCTGGTGGCAGAGGGCTGTGGGTAGAGCACCCGAGTGGACCTCAGAAAGTCATTGGCTTGTTTCTGCCCTGGATTTTTTTTTCCTGTGAAGTGCCCTTATTTCTTCATCTCCAAATAGAAGAGTGGGGAGAAATGTCTCACCTTGACTTAGGAGCTCTGTAATGATTAGGTAGAAAGACAGAAAAGCAGCAGGCATCCCCTAATTGCAGAACAGCCCGGGTATTAGCAAGCCATCCAATAGACCTAATCAATTCAGCAGAAGACACCATTAGCACTTAGCTACAAGGCTACCAGTGAGAAAACAAGCTGGTAGTTTTTATTGTATTATCTCGGAACTGCTGATGCTCTTCCCCCTGGTAGGAGCCTGGGCCGGAGTTGTGCAGAATTATTTTGTTAAGCTTGGCTCTTTGGAGGATGGGAGGGAAAAAGGATCTGGGGGCATTCTCTGCTGTGAATAACCATAAAATCCACCTTGAACAGCCGTGCAAAGTTGCAACAGAGATACGGTGGCTGGAATTGGCTTCGGTTTGCTCAGAAAAAATAAAGAGAAGGAGGATTCCATCCCAGGAGGCCAAGTAGCAGGAACCTCTCTTAGGAAGTTAAATACCGATCCCAGCAGGTGCCGCCACAGGGACTGAGCAGACTGGCAGGAAGGAGAGAGTAGGTGCCAGGCTGCCCTGCTCAGTGCTGCTTCCTGTTGAGATTCAGGGAAAGGACAGTGTTGCAGAGATGCACTCGGAAACATGCGCCAAGCCCGGCTATCCACATGGCCAAGGTCAAGGGTAATGATGAGCCTGATGCTTCAAGGAGACCAGAAGCATGGTGTGTGTGTGTGTGTTTGCGTGTGTGTGTGTTGGAGGTGGGTGGGAGGGGGCAGGAGGAGATCAAAGGCAAAATTCAAGGGGAGAAACTGACCAGAACAACAGAAGGCATCAATACCTTAGATATACAGCTTTAGAAGAGTAGGGGCAGACAAGAAATCCAAAACCTCCAAAGTGAGCCATCCAAGGACCTAAGAACACATCATGTAGGGGGTTAGAAGGACTCAGGTCAGGTCTGCACTATAGGAGTTTGGCTCTGGCTGCAGGAAAGGGACCTGGGAGAGGCAGGAGCAGCTGTTCTGGGACCTGGCTTAAGGATTATCCTAAGTCCAGGCTCCACTCAAGAAAAGTAATGAGCAGTCCAGGATTTGATTTTCCTTTCTTGGAGTTAAGGGCAGAGCGCTCTTTCCAGGGAGACAAGGAGGCAGGCAGGGAGAGAGAGCATGTGATGAGACCCACCGGATGTCTGTGAGCGTCTTGGCCATCCTTGGACCAACAGTGCCCTGGATGCAGTCCTCGGAGCAGGACATCCAGAAGCTATAGCATGAAAATGATTAAAGCAGTCGGTTCTTTTGATGGATCCCAAGTTTAAGAAACAGACCCAAACAATGCAGCATTAAGTTATATGAAAGAAGCAGAGCCCTGGGAACTGTTTTCTCTTCTGTCCTTTGCCACTCACTTTTCAAACATTTTTTCCTTAATCAGTGTGGGGGTCTCTGCAGGCCTGGTGGAAAAAGGCTCCCCAGCTAAGGCAGCCAATTGCAAACCCAGGACGGCCCTGGGTGCTATCCATCATTCAGGGTTTCCAGGAAGATTCTATTCAGAAGCTGGGCTCTTAACAGGCAAGAAACAGTGTTAATAAAAGTTCTTTTTACTTGAAAGGGCACAGAAAAAAATCCAATAAAGCTGAGCCCAGCTCTTTAGGAAAAAAAAAAAGTTGATAAAACTGACAAAAAATAAAGAATCAGTTTATCGTGGTTCTGAAGCAAAGACGAGGGTTTTTCTTTCCCCTTTTAAAGACAGATTAATTAATTCACCACCACCAGCAGCTTGAGCTCTGAATGGAATGTTAGCTTTGACTCTGGGGAGTGGGTAAGTCCTCTGGACCCTGGATGAGTTTTCATTAAAGCAACTGTGTTTAAAATAGTGAATTTAAATTCATCTACCAGATGTAGCAGGGCACCCGAAGTGGAGAAGAAAGTGAAATGATGAGAGTGCTGTTAGGAAGCAACTCTTGAGAGAGGAAATGCAATTCCTCAAGCCTCCCTTAGAGACAAGGTGATAAAAATATTAGAGCAGCCAGAGTGCTGTTGGTGGCCCTGGCTCACGCTCCCTCCTCGGCCTTTCCCAGCTCCTCCCAGCTACATCCGTGCAGTGCCTGCATCCCTGAAGCTCAGGCTGATTTTACTTCCTGAGCAACCATGACAAAGGAGGCCGCCACCTCTTACTCTAACCACAGAGGCAACCAGTTAGGCTAAGAGAGCTCACCAGTTAGGACGGCTGCACCTGCCCCTCCCTCCATGCCCTTCACTGCAGCCAGAGCCAGGCTTTCCTAATGCAGGCTTGAGACCCTCTGAGTTTCCCTCCCCTCCAGAGTGACATGTCCCCTAGGCCTAGGATGGACTACTTTGGAGGTCTTGATATCTTCTCTGTTCCTATACTTCCAGGACTGCATAGCTAAGGTCTTGATACCTTCCATCCTTCTGGTCAATAACCTCCTAGAGACTGAATTCCATGCTTGACCCCCGAGCTATGGTCCTCTCAAATGCAGACAGATTTTGTGGCATTAGGACCACAGCCTGCCTGAGCATCTGACTGAGTCAAGATTTCTTGCTGCTGTGCCCAGATCCTGTCTGGATGCCCGGGAGGGCTGAGGAATCTGTCCACCTTGGATGCTTCCTGCTCTGTGTTTTTCTCCACTCTCTTAATTGTCCAGGCCCATCCTCCTCTTGGGCCTTCTCACCCTGAGTTGTTGAGAGTTTAGTTTCCCATTTGGTGCATTAGATGACCAGCAACCTGGAAGAAGTTGTGGAATCCTGTAGAAAGTCTGGAAGGAAGAGAGGAAATACTTTGCCAACACAGTGAAGATAGTACAATGTGTACAGACATGTTCAGATCTCAGATTTAGGTAAGTTTTGCATTAGTTAAGTTCATTCACTGACTCATTCATGTGTTTATTCATTCAATAAAAAAAATCAAGAGCTTATTAGGTTCCAGGCATATCCTAGATGTCAGGGATATAGCAGTAAACACACAAAGATGCAAACCCTAATTAGGCTCTACTAGGGAGGACAGACAATGAACAAGATCAAGTGAGAAAAAGTATACATGCTAGGGAGAGAATAAGGCATAAAAGAAGACAGACACTGTGGGTGACTGTGGTTGTTTTAGATGGAGTGAGGGGATGATGTTAAATAAAGACCTGAGGGGTGTTAGGGAGTCCCCCAGGCCGCATGGGCACCCAGAAGACAGCATTCCAGGTGAGGGAACAGTCAGTGCTGAGGCCCTGCGATAGGAGTAAGCCTGGCATGTGCTGGGGGCTGATGGGCTGAGACAGAGGAAAGGAGGGGGATGCTAAGGAGGGAGGTCTTTCAGAGTCTGTGGAATGAGTGTCTGGTCAGCTCTGACTGCTACAATGAAATACTGTAGATGCGAGTGGGGGGCCTTAACCCACAGACATTGATTTCTCACAGCTCTGGAGCCTGGAAGTCCAAGATCGGCATGCCAGCATGGTTGAGTTCTGGTGGGGGCTCTCCTCCTGGCTTGCAGGTTATGCAAATCCTTAGGAAAGTTAGGATCTACTAAGGAGGGTAGGGGGCTTCCCAGGTGGTGCTGGTGGTAAGAACCCACATGCTAATGCAGGAGACTTAAGAGATGTGGGTTCAAACACTCTGGTTCTTGCCTGGAGAATGCCATGGACAGAGGAGCCCGGCAGGCTACAGTCCAAGGGGTCACACAGAGTCGGACATGACTGAAAGTGATTCAGCTCAGCAGGGCACGACGGGGAGTGTAGATAATGAACCAGATTAAGTGAGAACAAAATATACATGCTAGGGAGAGAATAAAGCAGGAAAGGAGACAGACACTGCGGGTGATTGTGGAGATTTTAGATGGGGTGGGGAGGGTGCCTCAGTGAGAGGGTGATGTTGAGGCTGCCTTCTTGCTATGTCCTCGCATGATGGGAAGATGCTCTGCTCTTTCTTCTTCTAAGGGCACTAATCAATCCCACATGGGGGCTCATCCTAATGACCTCATCTAACCCCAGTTCCCTCCCAGAGGCCCTGCTTCCTAACACCATTATGTTGGGGTTCAGATTACAGTGTATAAATCTGGGGGTGGAGGACACAATTCAGTCCATAGCAGGAAGCTTCTGTAGGGTTTTAAATACTAAGAAAATTTATTTCAAAGCATTTTACCTTCCATTAAGTCAACAGCTACCTGTCTTAATTTTTTCACATTCCATCCTGGACATTTCAAAGAGGCTCTTGAAAAGGTGCTCTTCAAGGGGCTGGAATGAGTCTTCCTTAAGGACCCCTGGGTCTCTGCTGGGTGATGCTTTGCCAGATCATACAAATCTCTGTTTACTCCATGCAGCAGAGAGAGGTGATTTTCAGCTTATAAAGTTCAACATTATCAGCTTTAAAGTTTTCCTTTGGTTGTACTTCTGTGAATTAAAGAAAAAAAGTCAGCAGTGGGCCACATGAAAAGATGTTTGGGTACCCCTTTGACTATAGATTAGACCAAGAGGCACTGGCTTCAGACAATGTTAATCTTAACCCAGGCTGGATTTATTAGACCGCCTGGCATCTAAGATCGCAGATAAGCACATTTTCCACTTTCGCCTTTGCTGTATTAAGCCTCACGGGAAAATTTCTAAAGGTTCAGAAGAGAAATGCTCCAACTGTAAACCACATAAGCCTTTCTTTTCAGTCTTGTCTCTTTTTTTCCACCTTTAAAAAAAAGTACAATAATGAAACCATCTTCAATGCCCAGCGGATTCATCGGGAAGCCTGATCAGTGAACTGAATTGTCTTCACTTTTTAAAAATCAAGAGGAACTGTTTATCCAGAACCAGAAACCGTGCAGCGTGATGACTTCTTGTGACGCACAGAGAGGATGTAGCACCACGGCAGGTAGCTGAACGGGGATTTGTGCTCTGGCCCAGCGGCCTAGGAGTACACACAGCTCCAGGAAACCTGTAGGCTTCTGGACCAGTCACTGGTGCCCACTTCCGAGTGGGGCCTGTCAGATCTGAACTCGGTCCAGTTGATGTGTGTGGCCAGGCTCCTGGCCCAAACCCAGGCTCAGCTGCAGCACCGTCCTTCTCCCAGGGTGGTCTCTCCTGGGGCCATCATTCATTCATTTAGCAAATATTCGTTGTGCATTTGTGTGACAGTATTGTCCTAGGCACTGGGGCCACAGTCAGGAATCAACACATAGCCCTGCATCCCCAGAGCGTACATTCTAGTGGGGGTAACAGACAATACCTGAGTTTTGATCCTGGCCTTGACTTCCAGGGTTCCTGTAGGTCAGAGAGGAGAGCAGGTCCTCTCTCCACAGTTGCCTCTCTCCACTCTAACCTGAGAGTGGAAATGGACTGGGCCAGGCTCTGGGCCCTGGGAGCCATGATGGGTCAGCCAGGCCAGCCCTAGAACTCCCTGGACAATAGATGGATTTGCCTCCATGAGGTCCTCTGGCCAGAAACACTTTCTAGAACCTTCTAGTTATAGCTAGGCATCCAACCTGCAAAGCTGAAGGCATTGTCCACTTGTGGAGCCCAGGATTAGAAGATCTCAAATGGCTGTAATGGTGCAGAAGGCTGATGGGTCCCTGAAGGGGGGCCCCTGAGGGAAGACAGCAGCAGGGGATGAGGAGAGGAGCCAGGGACTCGGGCTTTGAGGACGGAAAGGCTCCCTGAGCAGCATCTTTCTGTGCCTGCCAAAGCCGCACCCCCCACTTACATCCCTAAGGCTCCCTCAGAACTCCTGTAGTCCTTATGCCTTAAACAAGATTCACGATGCTGGAGAAAACAAACTTGATATTTTATTGTGACATGGATAATTTTATTTCCCCAGATAATGACTTATTACCCCCAAGTTTTCAGAAGGCTAGAAGCAATGAGCCTCAAAGCCCAACAACTGTTTCAAAGCCATTAACTAACTGGATTTTAACCACACAGCTAATTCTTCTGACGGAGACAGTGTGTGTGTGCATTTATGTCCGATGCCTCAGTCATTATAAATATTAGTGAAAAATACAACAGGGCTTGAAGATTGGAATAGTAGGTACAATTCTGCTTTGGTTTCCAATACGTGGGGTTTTCCCCACACCATCAAGCAATTCTCTGACACCAACTGGGTGCCCTACCTTTCACCTCAATACTGACACTACCCGCCTGGTAGTTGGTGGGCTTGCCAACCTTGCCTTAGATAAGCAGAAGTGTCAGATCTGATAGGTTAAGGGCTCCTCCCACAAAGCTGCTCCCACCAGCCTTCAGAGTCCTGGGTGTCCCCTGTGCTTCTAACCAACTGGCTGTTTATTTTTTATTTATTTGGCTGCACTGGGTCTTAGTTGCAGCGTTTGAGCTCTTAGTTGCAACACATGGGATTTAGTTCCCTGACCAAGGATCAAACATAGTCCCACTGTACTGGAAATGCATAGTCTTAGCCACTGGACCAACAGGGAAATCTCCCAACTGGCTGCTAATTGGAGGTTCCCAGAACCCCCTCTTTGGGTTTGATTAATTTGCTTAAGTGGCCTGCAGAATTTAGAGAAATATTTTAAGAATATAACTCAGGAATGGGCCTAGTGGCTCAGTGGTAAAGAATCAGCCTGCTAATGCAAGAGATGTGAGGTTTGATCCCTGGGTCAAAAAATCCCCTAGAGAAGGAAATGGCAATACCGGTATCTTGCCTGGGAAATCCCATGGATAGAGGAGCCTAGCAGGCTACTGTCCATGGGGTCGCAAAAGAGTAGGACGCGAGTTAGTGACTAAATAACAACAATAACAAACAACTCAGGAAGAGCCAGATGGACAGATGCACAGCGAGGGGTGGGGGAAGGCCACGGCGCTTCTCTGCCCTCAGAGCAGACTGCTCTCCCCAAATCTCCACTTGGTCACCAACCTGGAAGCTCTCGCAACCCCATCATTTTGGGGTTTTCTGGAGGCTTCATTACATAGGAATGATTGATTAAATCATTGGCCATTGGGCAACAATTCAACCTCTAGCTCCTCCCCTTCTTTGGAGGTCAACAGGGCTGGACCAAAAGTGCCAGTCCTCCAATCACAAGGTTGTCTCCCCTGGCAACCAACCCCATCCTTAGGTGCTGTCCCACAGTCACCTCAATAGTGTAAACTCCCCTGTGGTTGAAAGGGGTTTGCTATGAACATAAAGACAGCTTTATTGTTTTTAATCATGTAGGAAATTCCCAGGCTCTTATGAGCTTTGTGCCCCAAACAGGATGAAGACCAAATATATATTTCTCATCATAAATCACAATATATCACAGAATGTGAACCTCAGAACTGCGCCATTAGGGAGAGTGAGGGGAGCAAATGGGAAGCCTGGAGAAATCTAATACAACGGGTGGGTAGGTTGGGAGCCAAGGGGGATGTTGTCACTCTAGAATTTTATCTGAAACCAAAGACAGGGAATAAAGGCTCTAAATCAATGACAAGTTCAGGAAAGCACGAGTGATAGTGGCTAGTCACAGCTGTGCCACAATCATCCATCCATCAGGAGCACCTGGGGAGATAGGGAAGTTCAGTGTTTGAGAGGGGAGAGGAGTGCCTTCCTAGGTGTTTTGGCTTCAAGACTGGACTTATCAAACCATCCTTCTTAACTGAATTATTTGCTGATGACTGAGCCTCCAGATAGCATATTGAAAAGCAGAGACATTACTTTGCCAACTAAGGTCCGTCTAGTCAAGGCTATGGTTTTTCCTGTGGTCATGTATGGATGTGAGAGTTGGACTGTGAAGAAGGCTGAGCGCCGAAAAATTGATGCTTTTGAACTGCGGTGTTGGAGAAGACTCTTGAGAGTCTTTTGGACTGCAAGGAGATCCAACCAGTCCATTCTGAAGGAGATCAACCCTGAGATTTCTTTGGAAGGAATGATGCTGAAACTGAAACTCCATTACTTTGGCCACCTCATGAGAGGAGTTGACTCACTGGAAAAGACTCTGATGCTAGGAGGGATTGGGGGCAGGAGGAGAAGGGGACAACAGAGGATGAGATGGCTGGATGGCATCACTGACTCGATGGATGTGAGTCTGAATGAACTCTGGGAGTTGGTGATGGACAGGGAGGCCTGGTGTGCTGCGATTCATGGGGTTGCAAAGAGTCAGACACGACTGAGCAACTGAACTGAACTGAGCCTCCAGAAAGGCTGGCAGTGCTGGGGCTTGGAAAGGAGGTAAGAGAGAGATAACTGAGTAACCAGGTAGAGAGTGGAGCAAGAACATTCTCTGGTCTCTAGACTCTAAACATGTCAGGAGTCTCCAGAATTGGGGGCAGTAGAGTGGGGATAAGCTGGTAAGTTACAAATTTGCAGGATATTTGTGGATATTCCTCCTTTGTGGGGGAATCCTGCAAAGTCATAAGCTGGTGGTTCACTGGAAGATGTCTTGATTCTTGCAAAGAATTATGTGGTAGAGACTGTTTTTTGTCTACTATGAGTTAGTCTCAACTTCTTTCTTGCTGAGAAAACTTCAATACTTTTGAAAACTTCAATACCTGGCTAAAAAAAACATTGCCTAGCTTCTCTTGCAGCTCACATTGTTCAAGTAAGACAGGCCTGGCCAATGACTGGAAGCCTGCTGGGGTTTTCAGGGAAGGCTTTGCTTTCCTGTTATAGGCAAAATCTTTTCTTCTTTTTACTCTTTCTTGTTTTTTGGAACTTAGATGAGATGGCTGGAGCTCCAGCAGTTGTTTTGTGAGAATGAAATAAGTCACACCCTCAGGATGGCAGAACAAGTTAGAAAGAGCTTGAGTCACTGACAACATTGTGGAGCTACTGTACTAGCCCTGAACTATCTACTCTTAGACTTCTGATTATACTTTAGAGAGAGATAACTGAGTAACCAGGTAGAGAGTGGAGCAAGAACATTCTCTGGTCTCTAGACTCTAAACATGTCAGGAGTCTCCAGAATTGGGGGCAGTAGAGTGGGGATAAGCTGGTAAGTTACAAATTTGCAGGATATTTGTGGATATTCCTCCTTTGTGGGGGAATCCTGCAAAGTCATAAGCTGGTGGTTCACTGGAAGATGTCTTGATTCTTGCAAAGAATTATGTGGTAGAGACTGTTTTTTGTCTACTATGAGTTAGTCTCAACTTCTTTCTTGCTGAGAAAACTTCAATACTTTTGAAAACTTCAATACCTGGCTAAAAAAAACATTGCCTAGCTTCTCTTGCAGCTCACATTGTTCAAGTAAGACAGGCCTGGCCAATGACTGGAAGCCTGCTGGGGTTTTCAGGGAAGGCTTTGCTTTCCTGTTATAGGCAAAATCTTTTCTTCTTTTTACTCTTTCTTGTTTTTTGGAACTTAGATGAGATGGCTGGAGCTCCAGCAGTTGTTTTGTGAGAATGAAATAAGTCACACCCTCAGGATGGCAGAACAAGTTAGAAAGAGCTTGAGTCACTGACAACATTGTGGAGCTACTGTACTAGCCCTGAACTATCTACTCTTAGACTTCTGATTATACTTTTCTTTCTTAAGCCACTATTACTTGGATTTTCTGTCACCTGTAACATCATTTGATTTTCAAAGACACAGACCCCTACTGGTAAGAGAGCTGTCACCAGCTCTCTACATAGAGCTCACAAGCAGTGAGCCAGATGCAGTGAATGACTGACCCCAGAGAAGGACTACAGCTCCTCCATGGCAGCAGCATAAGGAGAAATCCCTGCCCTCTGTTCCTTGTTCTTGCCCCAACATCCAATGGAAAGGGGAAGAGTGTGAGTATTGATGCCTAGGCCCCAGCACCAGATAACCAGTCCCCTGTAGCCTCTAGAGACTCAAACCCAGGACTATTTTAATAACCAGAGGTTATTTTCAAGTTTCTAAATCAAGTTGAAATGTTGTTAAAAGGGCTTCTGGCTTAGATGGTAAAGAATCTGCCTGCAATGCAGGAGATGCCAGGTTTGATCCCTGAGCTGGGAAGATCCCCTGGAAAAGAGAATGGCAACCCACTCTAACATTCTTGCCTGGAGAATCCCATGTACAGAGAAGACTGGCAGGCTACAGTCCATGGTGTCACAAAGAGTTAGACATGACTGAGTGACTGACACTTTCACTCTTTTCCAGTAAGAAAAAGGAGTTTGAGACAATTAAGAAAAATTAAGATAACTTCATTTTTGTACCTACAAAGAGTTAAACATATTAACAAATTGTTTACAGACTAAATCTGCTTAATTTCCATTGCCTTAAATCCATGCTGCATCTCTATGTACTGATGTGGAAATTTTTCCAGGGTAGAATATAAATGCAAGAGAGAGAGAGGGAGGAGAAGAGAGAAAGCAAGATACAAAATAGAGTATAAAGTAAGCTACTTTTGGATAATATTAATAGAAAGAGACATATAAGAATTTATACTTGTATTTACATAAAGAAACCTGGAAGTGTACACCAGATTCTCTACAGGGTAGATGGGAATGGACTGGGAACAAGACTTCTCAGAATACATATCTTTGTGTAGATTTGATTCTTGAATCATGTATGAGTGTATTAAAATTTTAAATTAGAAATGTTAGTGCCACAGAGTATTCAGTGTTCTTATAGAAAAGACATTTAGAAGGTCAGCAGACTAAAATAGGAGACTCTTAAACTCCCCTCCACTTCAAATAACAAAGTTAAAGTGTTTGCTACATTTTTAGGAAGTAGCTGTGTACCCTGGTTTTATGAGAGGGGAGGTTTCAGTGAGCTGTCAGTTAGTGGCAACAGCAGGAACCAAATAAGAGCCTTAGCTTTTGTTTGAGGGGAAAATATTTATTATTACATATAGCAAATTATATGTTTTTATAGAATTATAATAAATTATATATTATAATTATATATTATATTGACATATCTATTATATATTAACCTATGGTTAATAAGTACATTAATATACATTATATTATATATATAATATATATGCTTGTGTGCATGAAGTCACTTCAGTTGTATCCAACTCTGTGTAACCCCATGGATTGTAGCCCTCCAGGCTCCTCCATGGGATTCCCCAGGCAAGAATACTGGAGTGGGTTGTCATGCCCTACTTCAGGGCATCTTCCTGACCCAGGGATCAAAGCTGAATCTCTTAGGTTTCTTGCATTGGTAGGTGGGTTCTTTACCACCAACGCCACTTGGGACGTCCAATATATAATACACTACTGCAAAATAACTTGTACTTATTAACTAATTTTTTAAACTTCCTATGATCAGATTTTCTGTACCTAAGACAAAGTTTCTGCACTTAAGAGTTTTTTCTTGCAGAAATATAACACTAGTGAGAAATCTAACAATTTTGCTATTTAAAGCAATGGTTGGCAAACCATAGCCTGTAGGCCAGATCCATCCAGTTGTCTATTTTGTTATGGCCAGTTAGCTAAGAATAGTTTGCACATTTTTTGTTTGTTTGTACATTTTTGAATGGCCACATTTTACATGGTTATATAAATGCTTAGTTAATAGCCTTGCTTTTGCCTCTTGGCCTACAAAGACTAAATTGTTTATTATCTAACCCTTCAGGAAAACTTTTTGCCACCCTAGATTTAAGACCTCTTGAGAATCATTTTCTGAATTCTGCTGTTAAGTGTGTAGTGACAACTAAGACCAACCTCTATTCAAATACGTCCCAACAAAGACATGAAGGCCACTGAGTGTGGATGAAGCAAGGCTAGTCAGGACACGCAGCTCTCTCCCTGGGTGAGCAGCAGTAGGCAGGATACATACATACTCCCCATGCTGGAAACGGGGAAATATTGCTCTCGGCTAGGTTTTTATACTGTAAAAACTTCCCACTTGGTATCCAAAGCCCCGAAGCCTCAAGATAGAGTTGGGTCTCATTCCAGCTGCCAGACATGGAAGGCTCGCATGCACAGCTCAGTGTGCACTGACCCATGAATGTGGCCCTTAAGTGCAGAAACGCGACACGTATCAGCCACTGAAAGGGTACTGGGACTTTAAAGAGACCTCAGTATTGTGTGTGCAGCTAAGTAATTGGAACTCGACTCGTCACATCTTTTTTAGCAATGACATTGAACAGCATGGACCCATCCATCATTGTGTCATCCTTACGAAAATGGTTTTCAGTGGTCAACTTGCCATAGTTAATTAGTCTTCTGATGTATGAATAGTCAGAAGCAGGGCAGTGTGGACAGCCAGGTTTTCAGTTACCTTTAGTGGTGAATTCTACAGACGTCTGATCTTTCCTGCTTTTTAATTAGAGCCCTTTCATCGAAGAAGGAGAGTGTCATTGTGGTTAGGGATACAGCTAGCCTGGTTCTGTCTTCTGTTCTCTGGTGCTAATTCATAGCAACCACAAGCAAGCCAGTCTACGAGGCTCAAATATTAATATGCTAAATCCAGGAAGTTCTGCAGTGAAATATGGTAGCTGATAGCTGTTCAAATGCAGCTATCATGAAGCTTTAGAATGAAAGGGAGCATATCAGTTAGATACTGCTAGAAGACCCCAAAACCTAGGAGTTTAAAAAAGAAAAGCAGCTATCTGTTTAGCTTAAGATTCTGCAAGTCACCAGTTTAGTCTGGGTTCTGCAGAGGTTGCTCAGGCAGTCAGCGGTATGTTTGTGTGTTGGGTACGTCGTGGTTTTGCTCATCTTGGCTGGGCTCCCTCACTTGTCTTAGAACTTGGCTTGATCAAAGGGGCCGACAGACTCCCATCCATGTGGTTTCTCATCATCCAGGAGGCTCACTCAAGCTGTTCAAATAGCAGAGAGAGGGGTTTCTAAAGATGTAGTGGATACCTGAAAGACCTCTTGAAGCTTGGGCTTGGACTGGCAAAAGTATCACTTTTATCACATTCTAGTGATCAAAGCAAGTCACAAGGTCAACACAGATCCCCTCAGTGAAATACCGTATCTGTGATGGAAAAGTTTCAAAGTCACACAGGAAGGTCATGTGGAACTGGAAGGAGAGGAATTGTGGCCATTTTCACCGTCTGTCACTGGGAGCCAAGACATTAAGGACATGAGTAAGGTGTCCTAGCAGCTGTCTGCTGATGGAGCAGGTGAGAAGGGAAGAGGTCTAGATACTAACCCTGTAATCAAGGGTTGGAGATTACACCATGCTGGCTGTCCCTAGGCCTCATGTCCAAGGAGAAGTAGGATCTGCCGTGGATGAGTGAGTGTGTGAGCAGTGCCCATCTGGGTTTGGGGTTAATTCAGAAAAGAAAAGAAAGGGGGTATTTTCCCATATACATTGGAAACTCAAGAATGCATAAGGGCTCTGAGTATGATAACCTCATGGAGAAGAAAGCATCTAAGTGTCTGTACCCAGCGGAGGACCTCCAGCCCCACTCTCAACCAAGAGGCAATTCCGTTTGATGCTATAAGCCCAGCCTTACTTGACAGGCATAACCATCTAATGTGGTTTCACACCTTAGAAACTGCGTGACTCTGGGTGAATCACTTCTTTGAGCCTCAGCTTTGTCATCTGTCAAACGAAGAGAGCAATATCTACCTCTGAGTAAAGCTGGGGCGATTAACGTAGCTAAAGTGAAAGTCGCCCAGTCATGTCAGTCGTGTCCGACTTTAATCGACCCCATGGACCATACTGTTCATGGGATCCTCTAGGCCAGAATACTGGAGTGGGTAGCCATTCTCTTCTCCAGTGGATCTCCCCAACCCAGGGATTAAACCCAGGTCTCCTGCATTGCAGGCAGATTCTTTACCAGCTGAGCCACAAGGGAAGCCCAAGAATACTGGTGCAGGTAGCCTATCCCTTCTCCAGCAGTTCTTCCCAACCCAGGAATTGAACCAGGGTCTCCTGCATTGCAGGTGGATTCTCTACCAACTGAGCTATCAGGGAGGCCCTAAAGAAGATAACACATGTATTAATACAAAGTCTAAGGCAATGCTTGGCATAATAATCTCTCATTAGTCCATTCTTATTGACTATTCTCCTAAACTTTATGACCGCTGATTCCTCACTAATGAGCCACAGTCTTCTCTTGCAATCCTGGCCACACCTCTGAGCTCCGCTCCTGGCATTTTAGACCATCAGTTTCACATGACTGTCTCACAGTCAACTCACATTCAGCACACAGTAAAGCTACACACATCTGCCCCTTTAAATCCCTTTCCTGTTCTAACTTTTCATATCTGTTCATTCAAAGCCATCATTTAGCCACCTGGATTTGTCACTGTGGACTTATACCTTTGATTTCTTTATGTGCTCTAGTCCTCTTATCCAGCAGTTGAACAGTGTGAAATGACTCTCCCATTCCATTTTCCCAACTAACTGCAGAATCCCAGGTCCTCTCTTGATGTTTTGAGGACTGCTATTGGATTCTTACAGCTCTAGAGTCTCTGCCTTCAGGCTCTCTACACTTTAATCTATTCTGTGCACCCTTGCAAGACTCATCTTCCAAAAGACCATCTCTTGTTCAAAACCACCGTTGGTGCCTCTCACAGCATAGCATCCAAATGCTGAGCCTGGCATCCAGAGTCCCCCACAACTTGACCTCAATTCCCTAAGACTCAGGGAGTTTCATCTTGCATTGTAATTATGTACATAGCCATCTCATATTCCTGTTAACAGTGAAAGTCTCTCTAGGAAGGGTCAAGACCCCATGGCCCATGGACAAATTCTACACGGCCCACACAGCCTAAAATATTGACCACATGGTCCTTTACAGACAGTTTGCTGACCCCTGATCTAGAGAGTGGAACGTGGCCTGCACTGTTTCGTTTGCCCTTCAGAACTGTGTACTTTTCAGTAAACATTTATTGGATAAATGTTCCATGTACTGACCCCTAAGCGCCCCTCTCTTTTTTGCTCCTATAAATTTGTTTCTGTAAGAGAGGGCTTTCCCCTCTTTTGTCTACCTGAATAAATCTCTCTAGACACTAAGGCCCATATCACATCCCGTCTTTCTGATGGCTTCTGCTGAGTTCTGCCTTCTATTCATGCTAACCTCTTCCATCTGACATTTATCTTTCTGGTTCTGGTAAGTCAGTTTTTTTTTATCCAAGAAGGTCATAAACCTGATGGTTACCCACTCCCACCTGTGACCCGCTAGCCTCTCCTCTTCAGAACTCAGCACATCACCTGGCCTGGGAAGTTTCCTCTGCCTTCCTCTGCCAACCCAGCTGAGTCAGGGGCCCCTTCCTTGGGCTCCCTTAGCTTCCTGAAATTTCCCACAACAGCACTTACCTTTGTTTATTATAATCATTGATTCTCCAACTATGCTGCATGCCCCCTTACATTAGGTCTGTGTCTTACTCATTGATATATTCCCAGTGCCTGGCCTGGGGCCTGGTTCATGGAGATACCTAATTAATATTTTGGAATAAATGGTTGTTCAATCAATGTATGTTTATTGATTACATGGTTGATTAAAATACCTGGCCCTGCTCCTCACATTCCCCTATTTGCATACTTCAGTTTTCTCTTCTCTATGTGAAGAGGCATTATCTTACTTACGTATCTATGGGTAGCTTGTATTTCTGAATATTACTGTTAAACTTTATGTGATTGAGGTTATCAGGCTAAAATGGGGGCAGCCGGAGACACAGCAAGCCTGGAGGTCCCGAAGTCTTTGCTGGGAATACTAAGTGACTTTTTTTTCAGGCCATAGAGTTGTCTTGGACAATGGGTTACTAAACCCACAGCAGCTCTTCCTCCTTATGAGGTGAGCGTTCCAAGGGCAGCCTGATGGCTGAATAAAAAGCCCCATAACCAAATGACACAACGTGTAGGCACCTTTGTGGATCCAGCCTGAGCTTGCTCAGATCTCCACGCTCACCCAGTATAAGGTGATAACAAATGTTTGGACTTGGACATCCTTTCCCAAATGTTAGGATATCATAGCAAAGCACACATGGATTCAGGAAAGGAAGATGGCATCCCGGAAACTGTTCAGGCACTGCACCTGAGAAGTAGGAGCCTCACTCAGCAAGTGACTCCCTTTCCACCACTGGGCCCCCTCCTCCCACCCACCCCTACCCC
>SJYC01080175.1:0-34645 GCA_006408675.1 Madoqua kirkii
TTGTGATGAGCTACCAGATAATTTACATTGTCTGTCAGTGGTGGTATTGCTTATGCACTTCCTTTCAAATCCACAGTTATTAAAAATAGAATTCAATTAGTGGCTGGTTCTTAGGAAGTTCTGACATTTATAATTCAACTCAAAAAGATAGCATTACATGGGCAGCAAGTGATTATATGGCACTACTTTTTAGTACATCAGAGGAATTTCAACAGTTACTGAAAAGAAAATAAATTTTCTCATTTCTGCAGGTTATACATTTAGATGTTTTCTGTCTTTAAATAAATGATTTTAGTGGCTCTTCAATATCTCCAAGATTTTAATTTTTTACCTTGGTTAGAGGCTTTTATGGTTGTTAACTCATTTGTAACTTTCTTATGTAATTTTTGCAGTCATAGTTATTTAACATTTATCTTAAAAATTTAGATTGATGCAGCCCCCCTGCCTTAGTTTCAGTGTAAAATTAAAGCAGAAAATAGAGGGATAAATACAAATTAATGTAATCCAGTATGATTTTATTTTAAATCCACTTTGTTGGCTTCATGATTTTATAGTTTCACTGGCTGAGCTACCAGGGAAGTGCAGTGGTTTGATAGCGTATATCTTTCCTTACCACAGTCTGCTTCATAGTGCTGCTTCACCAATTCATAAACAACCTCACGTTAGTAAACTTTCATTTCTCTCCCTGTAGCCTTTGTCCTACTATCGTGTTGCATTTTGCTTTTTTTTAATCTATTATAAACAGTAAGCTACATTGCCGGGAGAAATATCAATAACCTCAGACATGCAGATGACACCACCCTTATGGCAGAAAGAGAAGAGGAAGTAAAAAGCCTCTTGATGAAAGTGAAAGAGGAGAGTGAAAAAGTTGGCTTAAAGCTCAACATTCAGAAAACTAAGATCATGTCATCTAGTTCCATCACTTAATGGGAAATAGATGAAGAAACAGTGGAAACAGTGTCAGATTTTATTTTTTTGAGCTCCAGAATCACTGCAGATGGTGACTGCAGCCATGAAATTAGAAGGCACTTGGAAGGAAAGTTATGACCAACCTAGATAGTATATTCAAAAGCAGAGACATTACTTTGCCAACAAAGGTCCGTCTAGTCAAGGCTATGGTTTTTCCAGTAGTCATGTATGGATGTGAGAGTTGGACTGTGAAGAAAGCTGAGTGCCAAAGAATTGATGCTTTTGGACTGTGGTGCTGGAGAAGGCTCTTGAGAGTCCCTTGGACTGCAAGGAGATCCAACCAGTCCATTCTGAAGGAGATCAGCCTTGAGATTTCTTTGGAAGGAATGATGCTAAAGCTGAAACTCCAGTACTTTGGCCACCTCATGTGAAGAGTTGACTCACTGGAAAAGACTCTGATGCTGAGAGGGATTGGGGGCTGGAGAAGAATGGGACAACAGAGGATGAGATGGCTGGATGGATGGCATCACTGACTCGATGGACGTGAGTCTGAGTGAACTCTGGGAGTTGGTGATGGACAGGGAGGCCTGGCTTGCTGCGATTCATGGGGTCGCATAGAGTTGGACACGACTGAGTGACTGAACTGAACTGAACTGATACGTTTATGCCCTAATAGGCTTCCTGTATTGTGCCCTGGATCTCGTGATGTGAGGTGTGGCTAGGTCTTGGCATGTCTTGAGTAGAAAGCAAACAATATAGCCAATGTCTAAATAGTCAATACAGTCAAGAACTTTTAAGCAAACAGCTGTGGTGGCAACCAGATTTTTCTCCCATGCTGATTCTTGTCAATCAGTGTGGATGGTTTAAACACTGCTTTGAATTTCTAGTTTCCAAAGCAAGTAGCAGTAAAATGAGCAAGTGAGTGATTACTCTTTTGATACCATAGGGAGCATCCTACCCTTCGGTAGTATATTTTGAGGTCAATCCATGCTGTGGTTTATGAGGGCACAAGGACTCAGCCCAGCTTCTTTTTCTGTCTGATCCAAGACGTCAGCTAACGTGAAAGGGTGATGATTGATGATGTCTGACAGGAGTCCAGTAGTAAGTATGGTGGTCCATCTACCTACTCTGGTCTCATCAGTGATGGTGCTGAGTCCTATCTAGGCCCTAGACTACAAAGGAGCATAGCTTTTCAGTAACTTCCCAAGGCTTAGGAAATTAAGTATTATGCCAAAATGTTAAAAATGTGATATGACCCTAAAGTGGATGTGTATGCAGGCTCAGTCATGATCCATTCAGTTCAGTTGCTCAGTTGTGTCCAACTCTTTGCGACCCCCTGAATTGCAGCATGCCAGGCCTCCCTGTCCATCACCAACTCTCAGAGTCTACCCAAACCCATGTCCATCGAGTAGTGATGCCATCCAGCCATCACATCCTCTGTCGTCCCCTTCTCCTCCTGCCCCTAATCCCTCTATCACCATCTCCATCACCTCCATCAATATCTCCCCATCACCATTTCCAGCATCAGGGTCTTTTCCAATGAGTCAGCTCTTTGCATGAGGTGGCCAAAGTACTGGAGTTTCAGAATCAGTCCTTCCAGTGAACACCCAGGACTGATCTCCTTTAGAATGAACTGGTTGGATCTCCTTGCAGTCCAAGGGACTCTCAAGAGTCTTCTCCAACACCACAGTCCAAAAGCATCAATTCTTTGGCACTCAGTTTTCTTCACAGTCCAACTCTCACATCCATACATGACTACTGGAAAAACCATAGCCTTGACTAGACGGACCTTTGTTGGCAAAGTAATGTCTCTGTTTTTGAATATGCTATCTAGTTTGGTCATAACTTTCCTTTCAAGGAGTAAACATCTTTTAATTTCATGGTTGCAGTCACCATCTGCAGTGATTTTGGAGCCCAGAAAAATAAAGTCTCACACTGCTCCCATTGTTTCTTCATCTACTTCCCATGAAGTGATGGGACCAGCTGCCATGATCTTAGTTTTCTGAATGTTGAGCTTTAAGCCAACTTTTTCACTCTCCTCTCATTTTCATCAAGAGGCTTTTTAGTTCCTCTTCCATTTCTGCCATGATAGTAAAGCCTTAATGGCTTATGGGGTAGCATATTGGAAAGACCATTGGACTCCTTGATATTGTGCTGAGAGCCAGCATGGGAGATTCCACCCAAGACAAGTTCATGCAAATGAGCCTGACAAGCAAGGCTTCAGGACTTGGGGGACTCCTTGGGCCGATCCCATCCATGACAAGGTCATGTGGAGAGACCTGACGAGCAAGGCGGATCAGGACTTGAGGGACCCTCTGGACCTGCTCGAGCATCTACCCCCAAACCAGAATCTGTCTGTTTTACTATTTTATCCTTTCACCAACTCTTCTGACATTAACAGGGGGCTATCCCCAATCACCTTTTTCTGGAAAAAATTAACTTAGGGCTATAGTTGATAAATCTCCTGGACATGAAAGGAGTATTTCAATTCAAACTGCCTGTTAGCATTCTAGCTTACTTGGCAGGTTTATCCAGACTTTTGAAACATTGTTGAGCCAATGCTTGCTGCCAAGTTCCCACATCCCTTATCCATTGTGTTCCTGAGAGTGCATATAGTTAGAGTGTAGAAGAAACAAGTAATAGCCTTAGCATTAGCAATATTAGACTTTGAGTTAATGAGCTCTTTCTTTGCTGTAACCCACTGAATCTTTGCTCCATAAAAATGTAACTCTGTACTTTAAGGGTGATGCAGGCTAAGGAATTTAAGAAAAAAGCATTTCAAGGGAAAGTAAGTGTTTTAGCTGACCAACCTTTATCAAAAAGGGGTCATAAAATGTTAACAGGTCTCTGGGCCAGAAGATAATGTACTAAAAATAAGACCCTTGTTTATAATACGGTATTCAGGAAGAAACCTGGTTTCAATAAAAGTTAATACTGATGGAATGTTGAGCTGACTCTGCATCTTTCACTTTGCTCAGTGTACAACTCAGTGTATAAAATTTCCCTCTGAAAGTAAAGTGACAGGTCTTGCCTCACCATCACTTGGCCTCCCTGTGTTGTTCTTCCTCTCTTTTTTTCATGTTGATCCCCTGGAGCACAGAGGCTCTCTGAGTTCACTTTCCTGCCTGGGCTTCTAAGGCCCCCTCGAGAAGGTGCTCTGTGCCTTCGGGAGGGCGCCTGTGGCCTCCGTGAACAGAGCAAGTCCCATGCAGGGGCTTTATTGGCTTTCTGTGTAAACCAAGGAATATCAACAACTTTCTCTCCTCTATTTTCTTAACTGTAACATCCTTTATCTGTCTCTCTATATCTCTATATCTCTAAATCTCAGATGCTGTCACCCTGAGGATACCCTGGATCCAATCAGGGCTGGATGCCAGTAATACTGTAATTCCTAGAGTCTAGGTTTGGGGGAACACCTACAAACGGCCTGATGAAGAATCCTGCAGTGCTGGAGACCCAGGTTCAATCTCTGGGTGGGAAGATCCCCTGGAGAAGGGAGCAGCAACCCACTCCAGTATTCTTGCCTGGAGAATTCCATGGACAGAGGAGTCTGATACAGTTCATGGAGTTGCAAAGAGTCAGACATGACTGAGTGATTAACACTTCCACTTTCACTATAAACTGCTTGAACTTGAGAAGGCCAACTTATTGTGCTAAGTATCAGCTTCTTTACATATATGTAAAATTTTATATAAATATTATTGTTTTGAACAATTATACATAATTTATGTTAGCATGAATTGTATTATCATGTCAATATTTTACATAACTATATATTTCAGCCTAATAATCCCTGTTCTTTCTACATTAGAGGGGTTAGATGAAGACCCAGTGAGATCGTGCCTGGGTGAGCACATCCTGAAGTATGGGGCAAAAACAAGCTATTGTCATTAGTGTGCTGGTTGCAATGGAAGCTGCTTCTTTCCTCCCCTACCTTCCTTTCTGTTTCTCAAAGAGGAAGCCATTCATGCAGCAGAAAGAGTAGTTAAATTTCTAGGCTGCATGCTTCTCTTAGTGAAATGATTTAAATCCATGTGTAAACAGAACATACATTTATTACGACTTGGGTCTAAACTGGGGAGGTTCTATATCCACACATATGTAATCTCTTCTCAGCATCAAACAGTTAAAAACACTGTGGCCTCATAAAAAATCAAGCCACCTTCTTCCCAACTCCTGACAGCTTGAATGTCCTTAAAATAAATGGGAAAGGTCCACTCTACACACCTGTGCAGTGGAGTTTTTATGAATCAGACAAATCTTGAGTCTCTCTGGTAATGTCAGCCAAGAGAGTTATGGTTTTTCTAAGCCTGATTGCTTCCTGGTAATTTACCCAGGCGGCTGTCTGGGCACCAGGGTGTGGAATCTCTATTTATTCATGCCAAAGAAACAAACAAACAAAAGTTAGCTCTGAGACCAAGTTAATCAAAATGTTTTTAATGGATACTTGCAGGACTTGAGGCGAGCACTTGGAGCCATAACCAGGGGGCACAAATCATTTTTAGTCTTGTTGAAGCATACAGAGCATGCTGCTGCTGGAGATTATTTCCTACCTAATTAATCTGTGTGTCACCGCCCCAGCATTTATTCATTTGGGGGCTTGGAGTCCCATCTGTGGGGCCAGTTGTTAGGACTGGTGAGAGATGACGCCCTTCTTTCCTTATTTTGAGAGAGCCCTGTGGTTATAGTTCAGGTGGAAGCATATCACATAATCCTCAAGGTCTTTAGTTATTTGAAAGAGGCCAAATGGCTGATGTGGGAGGGCCTGTTACTTTCACGTTCATGAAAGAAAGGCTGTGTGCACGTGTGTGAACATCTAGGGTGGTAGAGCTTTCAGGTCATGAAGATACTGTCTAAGTGAAGGGAGAGGTCGGGAAGCATTGACTCCTTTGGCCAGTTGGGCAGTGCTGCACTGGTCCATACTGTGCCTTGTGGGAGTTGGAAAAGGCACCACTTGCTCAGGACCTCTTACCTCCATCTGCTGGAAAACTGTCATAGGATGCTGAATATGTTAGAACAGGACAGTCCTGCCACCTGCCAGAAAGCTGTCATAACGAAAATGCAAATCTATGCTGTTGTCAGTGCAGAAGCCACCTCCTTAGAAGCGCTGCTCTTAAGGATCAGGCGACCTAAGCAATCGCACACGGCAGCACCAGCATCCACGCAGCATTTCGCAAGTAACAGGGACACTCGTACAGAACCAGCTCACTGCATGCACAAAGATAATCTCCTCGTGGCTGCAATAGCCAGAATTTTAAAATAGCAATACATGTTTAATTAAATATTTGCAGAGAAAAGGATTTTTAACCATAAAAATAACTTTTTAAATTACTGAGGAAAGTAGATAGATGTGATGTTGAAAAGTTTAAAACCTCACTAAGTATGTAAAACAAAACAAACTAAAAATCAAGTTTAAAACACAACTGAGAAAAATATCTTCCACAAATATGACAAAAGATTAATCATAAACGGATACACTTTGATTAGGAAAAAAAGCAACAAGACCTAAAAACAACATGAAACATTTTGTATATTATTTACAAAAGAACCAATAGAATGGCTAATAAAATGTTTAGTTTTATTAGAGATCAATGAAGGAAAAATTAAAATGCTTGCTAAATACTCTTTTCCATTTATTAAATTAAAAATATATAAAGCAGTCAGCTGGATTTTACAACATTTCTGCAAAGCAATATGGTATCTTGTATTAAGAATCTTTCAACTGAGACTTCCCTGGTAGTCCAGTGGCTAACACTCTGCGTTCTTAATGCAAGGGAGTTGGGTTCTATCTCTGGTCAGGGAACTAGATACAACATGGTGCAGCTAACAGCCCCCATGCCCACAACAATGTTCACAACTAAGAATCTGTGTGTCACAACTAAAAGATTCTACATGCTGCAAATAAACGGTCTCGTATACTACAGTTAGAGATCTCCTATGTTACAGCAAAGATCAAAGATCCCACAGGCTGGACCTAAGAAACCTGATACAGCCAACTAAATATATATATGTATGTGTATATATATATATATATATATTATGTATGTATATATATGTATATATGTATGTATGTATGTATATATATTAAAAAAGAATTTTTCAACCAATAATATCATCCTTAGAATTCCAGACACAGATCATCAGAAATATGCACATATATCAGGACAAAGTTTAAGTAACTAATGATAAACTCATATGCCGTCTATGGGGTCACACAGAGTAGGACACGACTGAAGTGATTTAGCAGCAGCAGCTCTAGGAAGTGATGCTTAGGAAAAATTCATGTCATGGGGAAATGCCCTTAAAAATGTCATTTGAAAAAAATAAGATGTGCAATTGCAGGTTCTGGGGATTCTCAAGGTTGAGGTTGGTGGATGGGCCTCAAGGAGTCTGAAACTTCTGGGGTACATGCATTTGTTTCTGAGGCAGTGCTCTGTGATTTGCACCAGGTCATCCAAGACATTCATGATCCAAAGGAGACAAGAAGCTTCAGCAGAGTGAAATCAAGCCAAAGCCATCGACTCCTGGCATGCACACCCCTCCCATCCCCTCACCCCTCTCCTGGTGAGCAAGGCTTGTTGTGCAAAGAATTGTACCAGCAGCTACAGACACGTGGGTGTTAAGTTGCCTTAGTCGTGTCTGATTCTTTGCAACCTCATGGACCATAGCAGCCAGGCTCTTCTGTCCATGGGCTTCTCCAGGCAAGAATACTAGAGTGTGTTACATGCTCTCCTCCAGGGGATCTTCCCAACCCAGGAATCGAACCCCACATCTCTAATGTCTCCTGCATTTGCAGGAGGACTCTTTACTGCTAGTGTGTACAGACCCAGTGATGGGCAAGAACTGATATGGTTCATATTCTCAGGCAACTCAGTCTAGTTGAGAACACAGGTGTTAAAATGATCATTATACACACACACACACACACACACACACACACACACAATGGGATATTACTCAGCCATAAAAAGAATGAAACTGCCATTTGCAACAATATGGATGGACCTAGAGATTATCATACTAAGCAAAGTAAGTCAGAAAAAGAAAGACAAATACCATATGATACCACTTATATGTAGAATCTAAAGTATGGCCCCAATAAACTTTTCTACAAAACAGAAACAGACACAGAGAACAGAGGAAGGGAGGGAGTGGGGGTTTGGGATTAGCAGATGCAGACTAGTATATATAGAATGGATCAACAACAAAGTTCTGCTCTGTTGCACAGGGAACTCAACAGTATTCTGCAATGACCTGTATGGGAAAAGACGCTAAAGAAAGAGTAGAGACATGTATGATATGTATATGTATAACTGATTCATTTTGCTGTACACTAGAAACTGTCACAACATTGTAAAACAACTATACTCTGAGTAAAAAAGGAAAAAAATAATCATACAAATCCATGCATGATGAGGTTATAAATGGACAAGAGCTTTGAAGCAAAATTCTAGGGTGCAAGGGCACTTCTTAAACGAGATGATGAATGTGCGTCTAATGCTTAAAATGGTACCTGGTAACACAAAGAGTGCACAACTGATGTCTCACAGGCTGGAGTTCAGTCAGCAAGGTGACTCGTGTTTACGGTCAGGACAGCTTTCCCTTTGATGGGGAGTGGCATCCGAGGGCTCTAGGCTGGGGGTGCCTCAGGCTCCACATCCGGAGCTGGGGACCAGAGCCCCAGGGCTGAGCCATCACCCTGTCTGACCATCTCCAACATCCCCGTCTCCCCTCTCAGGTCCGGAAGGGAGCTCTCACGGGTCACCAAACAAGGGTAGAATAGTCCTCTGTGAAAAACTTCCATCTCTCAAGTAGGAAAAACTCTAGCACTAGCAGTGGAGTAGCCAGCCAAAGCAGTGGCGTTGTCTCTGTGCTGACGGGCTCCTTTTCGCTTGCTGGAGTCTGAGCCTCCTGAGGAGGCTAGAGGGAGGAGGGTGGCAGGGAGAGGGAGGAGCCTTACGTCTGAGGGGCTTCTACCGGGAAAGCCTGGCTCACCAAGTTCCGGCCCCAGCTACGACCAGCGTAAAGCTTCCTGAGGCCCCCTGAAGAGGGCAGAGGGAAGGCAGGATTGCAGACACCCTGTAAAAAGGCAAAGTTCATCCTGAGGGGTGGGGACAAACAGATACTGAGGGCAGACCTTCATCCGCAGGGCTTGGTCGAGATGGCTCCCTGGCGCAGGTCAGGGCGGTGGAGGCTGAGAGGCTGTGTGGGGCCCAGGCGAGGAGAAGAATGAAACTGCCATTTGCAACAATATGGATGGACCTAGAGATTATCATACTAAGCAAAGTAAGTCAGAAAAAGAAAGACAAATACCATATGATACCACTTATATGTAGAATCTAAAGTATGGCCCCAATAAACTTTTCTACAAAACAGAAACAGACACAGAGAACAGAGGAAGGGAGGGAGTGGGGGTTTGGGATTAGCAGATGCAGACTAGTATATATAGAATGGATCAACAACAAAGTTCTGCTCTGTTGCACAGGGAACTCAACAGTATTCTGCAATGACCTGTATGGGAAAAGACGCTAAAGAAAGAGTAGAGACATGTATGATATGTATATGTATAACTGATTCATTTTGCTGTACACTAGAAACTGTCACAACATTGTAAAACAACTATACTCTGAGTAAAAAAGGAAAAAAATAATCATACAAATCCATGCATGATGAGGTTATAAATGGACAAGAGCTTTGAAGCAAAATTCTAGGGTGCAAGGGCACTTCTTAAACGAGATGATGAATGTGCGTCTAATGCTTAAAATGGTACCTGGTAACACAAAGAGTGCACAACTGATGTCTCACAGGCTGGAGTTCAGTCAGCAAGGTGACTCGTGTTTACGGTCAGGACAGCTTTCCCTTTGATGGGGAGTGGCATCCGAGGGCTCTAGGCTGGGGGTGCCTCAGGCTCCACATCCGGAGCTGGGGACCAGAGCCCCAGGGCTGAGCCATCACCCTGTCTGACCATCTCCAACATCCCCGTCTCCCCTCTCAGGTCCGGAAGGGAGCTCTCACGGGTCACCAAACAAGGGTAGAATAGTCCTCTGTGAAAAACTTCCATCTCTCAAGTAGGAAAAACTCTAGCACTAGCAGTGGAGTAGCCAGCCAAAGCAGTGGCGTTGTCTCTGTGCTGACGGGCTCCTTTTCGCTTGCTGGAGTCTGAGCCTCCTGAGGAGGCTAGAGGGAGGAGGTGGCAGGGAGAGGGAGGAGCCTTACGTCTGAGGGGCTTCTACCGGGAAAGCCTGGCTCACCAAGTTCCGGCCCCAGCTACGACCAGCGTAAAGCTTCCTGAGGCCCCCTGAAGAGGGCAGAGGGAAGGTAGGATTGCAGACACCCTGTAAAAAGGCAAAGTTCATCCTGAGGGGTGGGGACAAACAGATACTGAGGGCAGACCTTCATCCGCAGGGCTTGGTCGAGATGGCTCCCTGGCGCAGGTCAGGGCGGTGGAGGCTGAGAGGCTGTGTGGGGCCCAGGCGAGGAGGCTCCACTTTTGCCCTTTGCCTCCCCTCATCCTCCCCTTCCTCTTCTATTTGATCTGCTAGTACCTCTGTGAGCCTGTTTCTCCTCCTACCCTGGCTTTTTCACCCTCGTGGAGGCACTCAAAGGAGTCACTCAGCAGGTGAAGGGAAGGCAGAGGCTACGAGAGAGAGTGAGGCGGCAGGCAGGCAGGTGGTCCTGCGGTGGAGCCAGAGGTCAGACACTCAGGGGTCAGCGTTTCTCCTAGGAGGGATCACAGCTTCGCCGGAGATACAAAGACATGGACTAATTTTGAAAATCTTTTTTTTTAAATGTCCTCCAAAGCTCTTTGATTTTGTTGAAAACAAAAAGGAGCAAACTCCCAGGGAAGAAAAATAATGTCACCTCCCTAGTTTTTGGTTTTGCTGTGGACTTGCCTTCTTTCTTGAAGTGAAGATGAGACGGCAGGGCGGGAATGCAGACGTGGGAGTCGGCGCAGTAGCCGAGTAACATCAAGATAGAACATGCCGAGTAGGAAGCAGTAATCTCTGACAAGAGTACAACGGGGCAAAAAACAAATCAAGGTAATTCTGATCAATACTCCTGACTGAGGCAACTTAACACATTGATTTTGAATCCTATATAAAGGGCTTCTACGCGTCGTCTCACTGCGAGTCACTCTCTCAATGGCTTTATCACCTCTGAAATGGAGAGAGACACTGTAAAGGGCCAGCAAGTCAACAGGTGCCTCAAGATGAGAGGATCAGAAAAGAAATGTGCCTGGTACAGGAAGGTGAAATCGTGCAACGCCTCTCATCTTTGTTTACATATGACAAGCATGTGGCTTCCCAGGTGGCGCTAACTGTAAAAAACCCGCCTGCCAATGCAAGAGATGTAAGAGATGCGGGTTCAGTCCCTGGGTTGGGAAGATCCTCTGAAGAAGGGCATGCAACCCACTCCAGTATTCTTGCCTGGAGAATCCCATGGATAGGAGCCTGACAGGGTTGCACAGAGACGGATACAATTGCAACAACTTAACACGCATGCACAATACGCATGTGAACCCATCACCAATCCTACTTATCTATCTATGTCTTTATTTTTACATTGAAGAATACTTGATTTACAATGTTGTGTTAGTTTCAGGTGTTCAACAAAGTGATTCAATTGCACACAGATATAGCTATTCTTATTCAGATTATTTCCCCTTACAGGTTATTACAAAATATTGAGTATGTTTCCTTGTGCTACACAGTAGGTCCTTGTTGTTTATATATTTTATATATAATAGTGTGTATATGTTGAGCCCAACCTTCTAGTTTATCCCTCCCCCACTGGACACGACTGAGCGACTTCACTTTCACTTCTCACCTTCCCCTTTGGTACCATAAGTTTATTTTCTATGTCTGTGAGTCTGTTTCTGTTTTGCAAATAAGTGCACATGTATCATTTTTTTTTATCCCATATGTAAGCAATAGCCTATATTTGTCTTTGTCTGGATTACTTCATTTGGCATGATTATCTCTAGGTCCATCCAATCACTTTCGTGTTTGAGGAAGAGGTCTGTGAGTCACTGGAAGGTGTGGGCTTGCTGAGGAACTGCTGTTTCGTCCCCGCTCCTCTCTCCCTGACAGTGACTTCCCAAGACTCTGACGCCTCTGGAGCGCAGCTCCCGTGACGATCCCTCAGTTGCTTCCCCTGCCTCCTAGCTGTGTTCCAGTCCACTGTGGAGTCACCAGTGAGCTGCCACCTCACGGGGCACTTCTTCACAAGCACCCCCTACAGGCTATCTCCGAGAAATGCTCTCAGAACCAGCAACTTCCCTCTACTTTTCCTGAAGAAAAGCACACTGCACACCAGGCTTCCCTTTTTTCAGTGCCGCCCACACCCTTGAGAGACCCTTTCTGTGGCCACGTCCTCTGCAGCCACGTGCCGGGGGCTTTGTGGCTGGGATGACCCTCAGCATCAGCTGGCCGTGGACAGGGAAGGGCAGAACTGGAGAGTTAAGGCCCAGACAGTGTGAATGACATTTTTCTTGCGTCACATCTTCTCGGAGCTGCAATGTCATTTTTCCTGTCCCAGTTCTGTGTTGGATAACAAAAGCCACAACTTATTGAGCAACCGCTCTGTGCCCAGGACTTTCCCTATGTTCTTCCTTTCTTTCTTTCAACAGTTTTTGACTGTGCTGTGCAGCATGCAGGATCTTAGTTCCCTGACCAGGGATAGAACCCACACACCTGCGGTGGAAGGGCAGAATCGTAACCACTAGACCGGCAGGGAAGTCCCCACAGATGCCATTTCTAGTCCTTTTAACAGTGTGGCAGAGGAGCTACGTGTGGGGGCCAGAGATGCTGCCGCTGTGGGGGCGCTGTCAGCAAGCAGCCTCTGCCTGTGGGCTCCCCTGGGGCCTCCCTCAGCTGCAGCCGTTGCCTGCTGGGGGGTGGCGGTGGGCTTGCTGCCTGCATCTAGCTACTGAGGGCGAGAGGATCTAAGGCTGGCTGCTTTAGACCAACTTGGGCCGTAATTCCAGTCCTGCTCCCAGTTTTCTTCCACAGGAGCTGATGCTCTGATCAGCACCTTGCTCCCCAAACTCCAGCTTGGAACTTGCTTCACAGCCTCAATTTCCTATCCTGTTAAAAATATAGCAATTCCTGTACTTATTAAGACCACTAGTGAGATGAAATGGGACGCCCCATGTGGGAGTGCTTTGTCCCATGCTAGAACATGCTTCATGCTTGCTGGCTGGTCCATCATCCCAAGCCACCCAGCTAGGAAGAGTCAGACCCAGGATTCCAATTCTCTGCCTAATCCTGCAGCAGAGCACAGAGCTGGTGTGGAACTCTGTCGTGAGACTCTCTTTTGATAGTTTGTTTCATCACTGTTCGCCAGTTGTCATACTTCGGCCTTCTAAACACTTACAACCTGAACAGGAATTATTCTGTATCCACCCCCAGCTCTCAAGGCCTAGCTGGGACCTTACACATGAAGAGATGCTTGAGTGTAGTTTAATGATTGAATGACTATGTGACTGACAGAATCTCCAATTATTTTAAACTTCCTGTGGGACTTGAGAAAACAAATTCAAATTACCCCAAATGGGATTTTTACCCAGTTTCTGGGTTGCCCCAGCTTCTCTGTGCCTGTTAATGGGAATCGCAAGGCAAATAAACCTAAATAACAACCTGAACAGGTCAAGGCAGTAGCCGCGTGGGACCAAGCTGCAGGGCTTGAGTGAGAGGCTAGAGCGGGAGCACCGGTGGAGCCCCAGACTGCAGTGGGCACAGCCCAGACGCCCCCAGGTGCTGGGTGTGCAGAAGGCCCTGGGCTAGCCCCGCCACCACCCCCAGGTATGGGCTTCTTGCTCCAGGGTGAGGGGGATGCAGGAAGCTCTCCTCCCCCAGCACTTCCCACCTAGCAAAAAATATTTTTGATGGGTTCTCTCCCTCACTTTTATGAGCCACTTACATAGATGTAAGACTGAGTGGATTTGTCCAAATTCTGAAAAAGTTGGATTGTAGTAGAATCTACAGAACAGACTCTGACAGAATAATCCAAGAAAGTCTTTCTTAGGAGAAAGTCACCCCAGAATATCATGAGACAAGTTGACTTTGGGGAGCCAATCTCCTTCCAATCTTCACAGGATCCTTCCTGCCACAGTTAGAGATGGGAACTTACAATCAGGTGGCTCTCGTCAAATTCTGAAAAACTGCATTTTTCCTTCTGTCTACCGCTACTCGCTTCTACTTACAAGGGAGATTTTAAACAGGTGGAGGTTTAATGTCTCAGCCACTTTCAGCAGAATTAAGTCTCAAAAAAGGAGCAAGAGAGATCAGTGTCTAACCTAAAGGTTTTAGTGCTGAAATTTTAGACACTCTGATATCTTCTCACCCCTGCAATTGTCTACACTGTGTCTTAAAATCAGGCACTGCTCCCCGCTTCTCTGCCAGGCTGTCTATCAGACTGTGCCAGTGTGAGCTGCTGCATTTTCAGGTAAAAGTATTACTATCATCTAGGTTCTTTTGGGTGAAAGAACATCATATGATTTGATGTTACAGTTAAAGGAAGCAGTGTAGAAGAAATTAAGGCAAATACTACTAAAAAATGAAGAAAAAATGTTATGATTTAACTATAGCTGTTTACAGTATTGGGTTTATTTCTGGTGTGCAGCTTTAGATTTTTTTTTTCATTATAGGTTATTACAAGAAGTTGAATATAGCTCCCTAAGCTATATAGTAAATCCTTGTTGTTTATCTGTTTTATATATGGTAATATGTGTCTGTTAATCGAATACTCCTAATTTATCCCTCTCCATCCCCTTACAAAAATTTATTTTCAGATGAGACGGAAGTAAATGAAGTAATGTGGCAGAAAGCAGCTTGGATTGGTAAGAACTCTCTGGATTAGAATACCTCCTTAGAGAGGTCATGAGGGTAAGATATAGATGCTGTATTGGTTTGGATCCAATGCCTTTTTTTTATTAAAAAAAAAATGTATCCCCCAAGATTATAAAATCCACGTGTGCTCAGTTGTGTCCAACTCTTTTGTGACCCTATGGACTATAGCCCACCAGGCTCCTCTATCTGATGGATTCTCCAGGCAAGAATACTGGAGTGGGTTGCCATTTCCTCCTCCAGGGGATCTTCCTGACTCAGGGGTCAAATCTGCATCTCCAGTGTCATTTTGCAGGTGGACTCTTTACCTCTGAGCCATTGGGGAAGCTTATTGCAGAAATTTTATAAAACAGATAATTATAGAGATGAATTAAAAGTCATCCAAAGACTTCTCTGGTAATCTAATGGCTAGTAGCTAAGATTGCATGCCTCCAGTGTGGGGAATCAGGTTTCGATCTCTCACCAAGAAGCTACATCCTGCATGCTACAACTAAGATCCCGTGTACCACAGCTAAGACTTGGCACAGCCAAATAAATAAGCAAAAAATTTTGTTAAAGTCATCCAAAAAAATTCTGTTTCCCAGAGTCAGCCACTCTTGACACTTTGGAATGTTCCTTAATGATCTTTAGAACTTATATACACATATGCTGATTTTTTTCCAGAGAGACCAAGATGTCCGTAAAGTTGGTAAATAATAGTGAATATCATATGTACTATCTTTTGATTTCCAGGCCTGTTTTAACACTGTAACACAGATTTATCCCTCTAGACATGGGTAATATAGTGATGATACCTTAGTTTGTATGATGGTTGTATTTAGCATGTTTACTGAAATCTCTACTAATTCTAATAGTTCATGTAAAGTTTTTCTTGGATCTTCCATATTAAAAAAGCATATTATTTATGAATGATGATAATGTGGTTTCTTCCTTTTTAATCAGTTTTTCTCTAATTTCCTTTTACTTATTTCACTCTGTTGGATTAGCTCTCCTATAGAGCAATGCTTAATAGAAGCTGGGATGAAGGATAAGGTGTCGTACAAAGAGTCTAATGCTTTAAAGGTATAAAATTAAAGTCTCACTAATAATGAAAACTATTCATTGGCTACAAATGGAAGATACTTTCCTTAACTTGAAAAAGACTATCTACCAAAAGTCTACTAAGAATATTCTACTTTTGAAATGGTCCCAAGTCTAAGAGAATAAATACATGCCATATTGTTGGAGGAGGCCTACTTAGAAATAAAAAAGTAATGGACATTGATATTATTAATATATTAAAATGAACACTTTCTAAATAAAAGCCTTTCTGGAAAATAACTAATGTATATTTATATAACTTCTAAAGGCCATTAGCAAACATAAAATATCAAGAATAGTTGACTCAAGATAGAGGAATTTATATTTATGTCAGATGAGCCAATTTAAAGCAAGACATTTTGTAGGGATAAAGATGAAATGTTAAATAACTATGGAAAAAATTTATTAGGAACATAAAGCATATTTTTAAAAACAACTTGATAATCTCTATCTTTTAATGACTAAATTCAAACTACCACATGGTTGCACTCATCTCACATGCTAGCAAAATAATTCTCAAAATTCTCCAAGCTAGTCTTCAACAGTATATGAACCAAGAACCTCCAGATGTTCAAGCTTAGAAAAGGCAGAGGGACCAGAAATCAAATTGCTAGCATCCACTGGATCATAGAAAAAACGAGAGAATTCCAGAGAAACATCTACTCTGTTTTATTGAATATGCCAAAGCCTTTGACTGTGTGGATTACAACAAACTGGAAAATTTTGAAAGAGATGGAAATACCAGACCACCTTACCTGCCTCCTGAGAAATCTATATGCAGATCAAGAAGCACCAGTTAGAACCATACATAGAACAACAGATTGGTTCCAAATTGGGAAGGAGTACATCAAGGCTGTATATTGTCACCCTGCTTTTTTAACTTATATGCATAGTGTGAAATGGGGGGCTGGATGAAGCACAAACTGGAATCCAGATTCCCGGGAGATGACATCACCCTTATGGCAGAAAGCAAAGAACTAAAGAGCCTCTTGAAGAAAGTGAAAAAGGAGAGAGAAAAAGTTGACTTAAAACTCAAAAAACAAAGATCATGGCATCTGGTCCTATCACTTCATGGCAAGTAGCTGGGGAAATGATGGAAACAGTGACAACTCTATTTTCTTGGGCTCCAAAATGACTGCAGATGATGACTACAGCCATGAAATTAAAAGACACTTGCTCCTTGGAAGAAAAGCTATGACCAGCCTAGACAGTATGTTAAAAAAGCAGAGACATTACTTTGCCAACAAAGGTCCATCTATTCAAAGCTATGGTTTTTCCAGTAGGCATGTATGGATGTGAGAGTTGGACCATAAAGAAAGCTGAACGCTGAAGAATTGATCCTTTTGAACTGTGGTATTGAAAAAGACTCTTGTGATTCCCTTGAACTGAAAGGATATCAAACCAGTCCATCCTAAAGGAAATCAGTTCTGAATATTCACTGGAAGGACTGATGCTGAAGCTGAAGCTCCAAGACTTTGGCCTAAAGAACTGACTTGTTAGAAGAGACCCTGATGCTGGGAAAGACTGAAGGAGGGAGAAGGGGACGACAGAGGATGAGATGGTTGGATGGCATCACTGACTCAATGGACATGAGTTTGAGCAAGTGCCAGGAGTTGGTGATGGACAGCGCAGCCTGGCGTGCTACAGTCCATGGTGTCATAAAGAGTCAGACACAACTGAGTGACTGAACGGAACTGATACTTATTTTGAATATTCCTATATTTTGAAGTAAATATCTGTTATTATTCTGCCAGTAGTCACCCTTGCACTTTATTCTGCACACCTGATTTAAGAAAGCTAATATTAAATCAACATGTCTACTCTCCTTGGAACAAAAATAAGGATCTTAGTGTGCTTTAACTTTGATGATTGTCTTCCATGTCATTATCTAATATTTGGGTTTGGTTTTTATGAGTCTGATGCTCTGCCTACCGTACTAAGGAGGCAGGCTTGATTTTGTTTTTAAATTCTATAAAAGCAGTCATTTTTACTATGCATAATGCTAAGGTTTCTGCAGATGATGCTTATTTAGATTTACTCTTGCATTTACCAGTTTATTTTGGTCAACACTGTAGTGTTTAATGTGTTCCCCTCTTATTTTCTAAGTTCAACTTATTTCTAAATAGCTTCCAGTGTTCTCTCAACAAGGGTCAGTGAGAGATAAACTCTCTTCATCTTTGTTTGCACTGTCTTGCCTTCACTCTGAGCAGTAGTTTCTCTGGATATGATCCTTTGTTGACAATTATATTTCCTAAATACTTTGAGGATGTCATTCTACTGTATTTGGTATCTACTTTTGCTGATGAGACATCATCTCTTTGTTCATCCTTTTTAGATATTGTTTTTCAATCCTTTAAATTCTTAAAATTTCTGTGTTATTTTCCTTCTCTTTATTTTTTGTGTTGTCTTCTAACTAAGTTCTTTATATTTGTTTTCCAATTTTTTCTTTGGCTGATTGTAATCTTTTTTTTATATTTTCAGTGACTTTATTTTTAATATTACTGTATCTAATTCTTTTAGTATGAGCTCTTCTTTATTTTAATCTGATAATTTAAAACATTTGTCATATTATTTCTCTAAAACTGTTCTTTTTTTTTCAATTTGGGGTATAGATTTTTTCTATTATTGTATCTGCTTTTATTCCATAGATTGTCTACATATCTTCACAGGTTTTTGTTTTTGTGGCAATATGTGACAATGTCCTTATAAACTGCATTTTGCTTGTGCTTTTTTCCAAGTTTCATCAATCTGAGACCAATTTTTTGTTAGTTTTTCAGCCTGGGATTACTACTCTATGAGTAAAATATGTTTATACATTACATTTCTGTGTGTAGGAGGCTCAGGAGGATTTTGGAGGCTCCCTCTTACCATCAAGGGAAGAGACACGTTTCATTGATGCTTTTCTAGGTCAGTGGGTTCTATTCCTGCCATTCATGGAGGAAGGTTCTGGTTTAGTGAGGAGATTTCAGCTTTAACCACTCACCTTACCCAGTCTCAGCGCTCTACCTTCTGTCTCAGCATGGGCATAGGGAGCTCCAGCTCATAGCAGTCAAGTTGTATATCTGGATCTGATGGTCTCCTGAACTCCAATGGTGTGATTTAAAGCAGTCACTCCTCTGGCTTTCAGTATATGATTTTTTGCCTTTTTTTTTTTTATTGTCACCTGGGAGTTCCCTTTGTCCTTTCCTATTTTCCTTCCCCTCTCCTTTACTCACTTCCCTTTTCTCAGCTATATATTTAAATTTGTTTAAAATTTTTAATGTAACATCTCTATTTTTTTGTAGTGGAAAAGGGTTGTATTAGTCGAGTTTACTGTCAGAAACTGGACACCCATACTCAATTTTGCTTGCTATTTTTTAAGTTAACATTAAAAGAATTTTTAAAAATTTTACCACAAACTCTTTATAAACATAATTTTAATTTCAGTATATTTAAGTTGATGACTAACATAATTTATTCAATTATTCCCCAAACACATTTCTTCAGATTTTAAATTTGGCTATTAATAATGCTGCAGTTGACATTGAGCAAAATATGTTTTCCATATTTGGGGCTATTTAAATTATTACCCCTTTTTTTCCATCAAGAAGTTGGATGGATGCAAATTTACATACAATACAAAGAATTAATTGAGCTAGGAGGGAGAAAAGCTATTGATAGGAAAACAACAAATAAGCATAGGGTTGGCACAGAACAATTGATTCTACCTTTTCCTTGAATTAAGCCATAAACCTAAGGTGACTGAAGACATGAGGGGAGAATCATGGTTAAATATGTGTTTTTCACTGTCTGTAAACTAAAGTCAAATGAGTTTTCTGGAGAGGCATAAGTTTTCCCTAACATTACTCTGGGGAGCAGGAAGATACCCATAGCATAATGCTGGCATTCAATTCAGTAAATGGTTCTAAGAGGGAGCAAAATAACATCTTTCATATATGTCACTTCCTGAAGTCTGTTTTCATCCATGGATAATCTTTCATGTAGAATGTCTACCATAGGGGTCTTACTCTGGAGACTGAAACTTCTGAACTTGTCTGACAAGTAGGCATGTTGCATTTTGGTGCATAGTGATTTGAAACTATTGCTTGTCAGTCTTCTCTTTCTGAGAACTCTGCCTTTCTACAGCTAACCCCTCCACCCTAAGCCCCAAGAAGGGCTCCTGATGGTATTGATTGCCCTGGAAACTGGTAGTGGCCCCACATGGGGAGGGTGTAAGACTTGAGTTGGCTCAGATATAACATATGAGTGCCTGCATATTAAGTTGCTTCAGTCATGTCTGATTCTGCGACCCTGTGGACTGTAGCCCACCAGTCTTTTCTGGCCGTGGGATTCTCCAGACAAGAATACTGGAGTGGGTTGCCATTTCCTCCTCCCAGGGATTTTCCTAACCCATAACAAGAAGGAGCCTATTTATTCCCTTTCTCTTCCAGATCTGAGCAGGAAACACAAAGCTCTGGTTGCCATGGGAAGCCATCTGCTCCCATGAGCTGAGTCTGATGCTAAGATGACAGAAGAAATAACAGAGAGAGGAGGGTTATTGATGACATCATTCACTGGTGACTGCACATGCCTCGAACTTGCTCACTTCTAGATTTCTGCTATTTTCAGACATTTCCTTCTAGCTTAAGGCAGTTTGAGTTATGGTTTTGATACATCACAAAGTATCTTAACTGACATAGAGATCCATAAATGTCACCAAGGCATCTATGACCAAAATAATGTTAAAATCACTGAGCTACAGAAATGGTTACCAGTCATAAGAACCATTGAGTATAATAAGATTTTCAAGCACTCTGCACTACACTTAGCACTCTATGTGCATTCATTTATCTTCACCGGACTCAGTGAGATTGGTATCATCATTATAATCATTCCCATTTTACAGAAACAGAAACTGAATCATTAGGGTTAAGGACCTTGGCTGAGGTCCCTCAGTTGCTGAATCCATGGTGCCTAATCTACACGGATCCAGGATCATTGGATCTGGATCCAGGGCAGGATCACTCTGCTGCACTGTCTCTGAATAACGTGCATATTGTTGTTCAGCTGCTAAGTCATGTCTGACTGTTTTGAGATCCTATGGACTGTAGCCAGCCAGATTCCTCTGACTGTGGCAATTTCCCAGGCAAGAATACTGGAGTGGGTTATCATTTCCTTCCCCAGGGGATCTTTCCAACCCAGGGGTCAAACCCACATCTCTTGCACTGGCAGGTGGATTCTTGACCACTGAGCCACCAGGGAAGCCCAAAGTGCATGTACCTCCTACATAAAGAACATGCTCCCAACCTTGGGTCTGTGTAAAGACTGAACAACACAGAGCAAGATGTTAATCCTTGGAGGACAGCTCTTCTGCATTGCCAGGTGTTGGCAGACTACAGCTTCAGTGTTCAGTGGGGAATGGAGAGGATATCACGGTTAAGAGGACAGACTGGTATGCAAGTAACCTGAGCTGAACCCTGGCTTTGCTGCTCACTAGCTCCATGATCTCACCTGTAGGAGCCTCATTTTCCTCAACTAGAAAGTGGAGGAGCTCACATGTAGCTTGCTAGGTCTTATAAGGACTTTGTAAACTGGTGTAGAGAGGGTAATGTCTTATTGAAGACCACAGTTTAGAATGGATGGCTTCTGGCCTCTGTATGAGAGTGTGGTGGGGGAGGTACATTGCACAATTTTGAGAGTAGATTGAAAAGCAAGGGCTGTACTTATGTGAGGTGCTTCTAGGCAAATTCATAGAGACAGAAAGTAGAATAGAGATGATTAGGAGTTAGGAGGAAGGGATACTTTTTGATTAAGGAACAGTGCCTGTTAAGGCACTTCAGTCGCGCCTGACTCTTTGCAACCCTATGGACCGTAGACTCCCAAACTCCTCTGTCCATGGGATTCTCCAGGCAAGAATACTGGAGTGAGGTGCCATGGCCTCCTCCAGGGCATCTTTCTGACCCAGGGATCGAACCTCCATCTCTTATGTCTCCTACACTGGCAGGCAGGTTCTCTACCACGAGCACCACCTGGGAAGCCCTAAGGGACAATAGGAATGATGATAATGGTGCTTTTGAATGTCACAAGCAGAAGGTCTGTTAGGAAAATTTAAAACCCATAAAAATAATGAGATTATATTTTTAGAGCACATTTAATACATATTATCTACTTGATCATAATTGTTAGCTGCATAATAAAAAAAAAGTCAAAGGAATGATGAAAGAGAAAGGATATCAAAGGGTTATTTTCTCATTGCTTTGCCTTTTGGAGAAAGTATTCCTGGACCCCTGCAGTGGGATTGTCCTGCAGTGGAAGGGTTGTGACCTACACATATTATTAGGAGACAGAACTCACAGTGTCCCCTGGATGAACAGAGTGGAAACTTTCCCCAGAAGACCTGCTAACTCTCCCAAAGTCTTCATGGCACATGTGGTTAAGTTTCAGGCTTAAAACTAAAAAGCATTCTAATAATAATAAAAAAAATCACATGACCCTCTGTGACTAAAGAAGAGGAAAAAAAGCTCTAAACTTTTAAAAGAAAGTGCATCTTTATAATAACAATAAAATCCTCCCAATCAAGCCTTTAAGAGGCAGACTGCATCCCTATCTTTGCCTGGGGCCCATAACTATCCTTGGCTAATCTTCCTTTGACAGATAAAGAGCAGCTATATCCATTCTTATAGCTCAATTTTAAACTTTATTCAGAGAAGTGTGGAAAGGGAGCCCTGGATGGGAATAAAAAATGAGTATTTGAGACCAACAGGGGAAGAGGGAGATGGGATCACTGATTTGTACAATAGATGCTTCTAGAAGGGAAAAAAAAAGGCACATCCACAGCCGTCTGATTTGTTCAGAGCTGGTTTGGACACACCTCTGAGACTGCAGCGGGGTCATGTCTAGGTTAGTCACGTACAGAAATCCACATCCACTCTCATCCAGCTTTTCTTGAGCTGTACCATGTATGTGCTAAGTCTCTTCAGTGATATCCGACTCTTTGCGACACCATGGACTGTAGCTGTCCAAGCTTCCCTGTCCATGAGATTCTCCAGGCAAGAATATTGAGTGGATCACCATTTCCTTTTCCAGAGGCTCTTCCTGACCCGGGGATCAAGCCCCCATCTATTAAGTCTCGTCTATTACATCTCGTCTATTACGTCTCCTCTATTACGTCTCCTGCATTGGCAGGAAGGTTCTTTACCACTAGCACCACCTGGGAACCCGAGAGGTACCATAGCTGAAGGTTATTATGAGGGGTAGAATTGATAATCACTTGGCCCCTTATTACTGAGGAGAAAACAAGAAGAGTTTTTTCACATGCTGTGGTAAGCACATAGGCGAGAGACTAGAAAAGAATGTCTGTAAGCATTGTGTTTCCTCGACAGTGGTCCCCAAGGGAGGCCACGACCCCTTCTGTGCAAGGTACCTTTAAAAAGAAGAAAGCTATCTGGAGGCTCAAGAGGACTTCAGTTTAGCTCTGTATTAGAAATGGATGCTTCCGATGGGGCTTTTGAGCCCTGCGGCACTGGGTCTTCATGGAACTGAGATTTGGGTTCCATATGGATTTGTTAGAAAGGCACTTTGAGGGGCTATAAGCCCTTTTCTCTTGACCTGCCCTTTCCATAGGGATGGGTGGAGCCAGACTTGTTTAAATGATTTGGTCCTGTTCTCCTGACTACAGTTGATAGGATCCCTACCCCAATCAAGTCTAGTGAAATTCTCACCCCTAAACTCCTAGGGTTTAGGATTGAGACAGAATGCCTACACTGATTTAGTATATTTGCTAGAAGTGCTATAAATCCTGAAGCCATGGAAACACCATCTTTTATTACATGCATGGAAGAGCAGACAAAGTGGTCTGTTTAGGGATAGAGAGAGAACAGTATTGTCTGTTCCTGCCATCTTTCTAGACCTCAGTTTTAGTTTTGTGCTGTTTTCTTTTTCAAGGACTATACTTGGGTTCTGTGAGCTAATTTAGTTCTAAAACTAGCCAGAGTTGGTTTCCGTTGCTTACAACTAAAATAACCTGAAGGGTGTTCAGCTCGGGTGGGTTTCTACCGATTCTTGGACTGACAACGGTGGTGTGGATCGCCTCCAAGTTTGCTATTTCAGGGGCGGCTCCTACCAGAGATGCCCACAGAAGAGATGTTTCAGTGACCTGTCGCTGGGGTCCGTCTTCTATTGTCTTCAGATCCCATCAGGATGGGAGAGTCACCAAAGGGCTCCAAACTAGGAGTTACCTTGATTGTTCTTTCCTGTTTCCCTCTCAGTGATCTAATCCAGCTCCAGATATTTTTAGTTCCACTTCCAAAATGTATTCCATATCTATTTCTCCATTTCTGTCTGAGTGCAGAGAGACTACCCTATCTGAAGCCATCAGGATTCTTTATTTCCGTTACTGCAGTGTCTCTTAGATGGCCTCTGGTCTTACTGCACCCACTATTCCCCCAACCCCAGAACTGCATTCACATGGAAACTAGATGGATCTCTTGGAAACATAAATCACTTCACTCAAATAGGAAATATGTGTTAGGATGCAAACTAAAACTGAGGTAGCATAAACCCAAAATACAAAGAATGGTTCAAACCAAGGAAGTAAGCTGGATCAGGGCAGGTGGGTGGCCAAGCTGCACGCAGTCATGCAGTGACCCAGGTTCCTCCGCCCTTGTTCACCATGCCATATGGCGTTGCCTTCATGTTCCAAAGTTAAAACTGCCTCTATAGCTATTTCTGTTCCAGTCACTGGAAGGGGAGAAAAAGAAAGGCGAGTAATGTCCGATCATTTTAAGAGTGAGGTCCAGAAGTGGCATCCATTACTTTCGTTCACATCTCATGGACAAGAATTTAATCAGATAGCTGTATATTTACACAAAATGTACTTCCAAACTGTGTGGCATTTGCTGGCTAAAAATCAAAGATTCCAGAACTAAAAAGAAGGGGAGAGTGAATATGGGGGCAACTAGCAGTCTCTTCTGTAGTACCTCTCATAGCTGTCCATGCTCGCAGAATGAAATCCAAGACTTGACCTAATCCAAGCCTTGGAGGTGATCTGGCACCATCTGCTTCTCTTGTCACATTCCCAGCATCCCCTGCCGCTCACTTGGCCCAGTTAGGACCTCCTGCTTTCTGGTCCTGGAACGTGCCAAGCATGTTTTGGCCTCAGGGTATTTGCACTTGCTATTTCTTTTGCCCTCGAAGCTCTAGTCAGGTCTCTCTAGGTCTCTTTGCTTCTCATTCTTCGGGTCTCAGCTCAAATGCTACCTCCTTCCAAGAGCCTTCATCACTCACCCTTATCAGAACTGTCTAGGATCCCAGAGGCCTACTTTTTCCAGTCACTTTCCATCACAGTTTTATTGACTATCATTTTTTGCCAATCTGAGTTTATCTCTTTATTTGTTTTCTTGTCTGCTTATCTCCCCCACACCACACTTAGAATTTGAGCTTCCAGGGAGCAGGGACTTTGCCGGTCCCACCCAGACTGGTACAGAGAGTGGGCCCTGACTATGGCACAGACTCAAATATTTGCTGGGGGACCCAGTGGTCAGCCTCGGGTCTGGCACTAGCATTCCCAAATAGAAGCACTTCCGTTAAATGTTGGGAATCATCTATGATCCCTGTCCTCTGCCTCCTGATGGGGTCCCGTCTGGTTAGAGAAAGGGCCCCTGTGTGCGGGATTCTGATTTGTTACTCTGTGGCAGGTCAGTGTCATTATCCTACAGTTTCACATTCCACTGGGACAACTCAGTCTGTTTTCATTCCTGAAACAGGTCTAAAAACCACTCCCTGGAGACTTAGAATGAATGAATTACCTGAAATAGGGAATACTTTGTGTGCAGAATGACTCTCAAATTGACTTCAATGAGTGGATCTTCCAAATGATGCCCTCTTCTAACCTCCACTTGGCCCTCCACTGCCTCATCCCTTGTGTGCTTGGGGGAAGGTGAAGGATACAGTATTTATAATGAGCAAGTATGAGCAGTAGAATTCCCAGACGGTGACACAGGATGAGAACCTAGCCCCATAATAATAATCCTTAATGTTATTTATATGTCATTTCTCTGCCAGAGTCATTTAGGTAGCTCCCCAAAGGACCATGCAGGAAAAATTCCACTGTCAGCATGCGCCAGAAGTCTTAATAAGTAAGGTTCAGGGGGTTTTAATTAAAAAGAGTTCATTTAGTGGCCTTTCCCCAGCCAGAATAAAGTCTGTTCCAGAGAAGAGGGCTCCAGCCATCACTCTGGGCCAGCATCATCTCCCCAGGACATTTCTTGAGGCCATTGATCTGAGGGAGACAGATTCCTATGCATCCTGACACGTTGCTCTGCCCCAAATGGAATTCCAGCGTCGAGAGCCAACTTTGCTAAAACGTTGTCAGCTCCCGTGGAGGAGGATGGCAAAGACCCTGCACACTGAGGGGAAAGCCACCCAGGGGTTGTTACTTTTCAAGCAGTGCTTAATGCAGTTTTAAGCAAAGAAGATTTCTCTGGAACACAAACAAGTGTGGCTGTCAGTGTAACTGTCACCCGTGAGAGAATTGGAACATCAGAAAGAGCATTTTAAAAACCCAGTAATCATTTTTACCCATTACTCTACAAATACGTTTCTACTTACTGATTCCCATGGGAATCAAAATGCTGTAACGGGGGGAAAAAAAGAAAACAAGCCTCTTCTTTTAAGTCACTGGAAGGAGAGCTTGCCAGAATGCCCAGGAAAAGGATTCAGGCTCCAAATACATCGAAGGTTTGCAGTCTGCTGTCTGATGGGCCTGGGTCTCATCCACTAGACATAGCAGATACTTTTCGGCTGGTCCCTGATGGGCAGGCAGACTGCTGAGTTGGAAAAGGAAATGTTATGTGTTACCTGCCAGTCCTGGTGGATCATACACCTGGCATCTGTAGATTCTGCATGTTAAGCTGTTGGCCTGGTGACCCACAGAGTCCCAGGGAGTCCGTTTCCACTCAGAGAAAACGGCTCTGATTGGCAATAGCAGCTAATGAATTCTTACTTGGAGACAAACATTGACTTCACCTTTGAGACCCAAGGAGCCTTGGGAAAGATCAGGCTACTCCGAGCCTTTTGAGGAATTTTACCTTAGAAAGGTCAATTTAGGCAAGATCTTGTCAGTGGGAGGACCAGGGGTCGGCATCCTACAGGCAGAGGGCTTCACAGATGGTGGGATGCAGCCACCTGCTCCCCAAGTAGGTCCCTGTCTGAATCAGCTGCTAATCCCACCTAGAGGAACTTCCAGCACAGAGGGTTCATGTGACCTTGTAGAGGCACTCGATGTCAGGGTCAAGAGTAGAGAGGGGAGGCTTATGACCATCTCCCCTCCTTTTACAGAGGAAGAAGTCAAGGATCAGGGAGGTGTCAAGGTTGCTGAACTCGTTAACAGCACAGCTCAAATTTTTTCCTGGACAGAAATTTCAAAGACGGGCTTTGGTGATGTGACAGATAAATATAGCCTAACATTTTGTTGTGAAAATGCTCCGGAGTTCTGAAAGCCAGGAGCAGATGCAGCTCCGCAAGAAGCATGATAAGAATGCCCCCGCACACCTGCTGCGGAACGCAAGGGCGGGCGCATTCCTCAGCTCTCACGGCAGCGTCTCCCCCGAGCCCTCGCGGGTCCAAGCGGACCGGAGCCCTTACTGCTGCCATGTCTTGGCCTGAACTTCCAAGCCTCAACAGGGAGGCTGAGGACCCCAGTGGGAATGAAAAGCAATGCCAGCTGTAGATTGCAGGCTGATCAATGAGGACGGAACGGCTTCTATTCCAGTGCCCCTGCGGCCAGACGCGAGAAATAAAGAGGGGAATTAGGCGGCAGGAATCACGGAAAGATCTGCCCCAGTCACAGCGACAGGGGCAAAGTCCAGAGGGGCCTGCTCAGATCTCCAGCCTTTGTCCCTCTTTAGGTTTATAGTCCCTTGTTTCTGAGAGTTCATATTATGTGCTCATATATTTCTCATTACTAGGTTAGTGGAGTAAGCATTTCCTGGGGTTCAGTTCTGCCAAAGGCACTGCTGCTGCTGTTGCTGCTGCTAAGTTGCATCAGTCGTGTCCAACTCTGTGCGACCCCGTAGACAGCAGCCCACCAGGCTCCCCCGTCCCTGGGATTCTCCAGGTAAGAACACTGGAGTGGGTTGCCATTTCCTTCTCCAATGCATGAAAGTGAAAGATGAAAGTGAAGTCACTCAGTCGTGTCTAACTCTTAGTGACCGCATGGACTGCAGCCTATCAGACTCCTCGTCCATGGAATTTTCCAGGCAACAGTACTGGAGTGGGGTGCCATTGCCTTCTCCGCCAAAGGCACTAGGCTAGATCAATAAACAAGACACAGTCCCAGCCTGGAGAATCCTGTGCAGGAAGCCCAGACCACGGAGAGCATGCCTGGTGAGAGTGCTGTGGAAGCAGGCCTGAGGAGCCAGGAGGAGAGTGGGGAGGGAGCCCCCAAGCCTGACTGTCTGAACTGACAACTACTGTGAGAAAGAAGGTAACACCAACGCTGACTCTTCTATTTCTGGTGGGTAAAGAAGAGAGCTCTTGTGTTCTGAGCCAGGGGTTTGTCAGCAAACATTCTCCATAAAGGTCCAGAGAGTCAATATTTCAGGCGTTGAAGGCCATGAGACCTATTTCAACCCCTCAACTCTGCCCTGTAGTGTGAAAGCAGTTGTGGGCAATACATCCATGAATGGGTGTGCCTGGGTTCCAATAAAACTTTATGCATAAAAACAGGCATTGGGTCAGATTGACCACAGGTTTTAGCTTGCCCACTTTATTTTAACCCACCAACAGGCTAAAACCCACTTCATGCTCACAACAAGGCTCTGTGGTAGGTACAGATGGGAGAATGTAGACACTGTGCTCAGAATAATACAGCCAGGAAGAGGCAGAAGCAGGACCTGAGTTCCAGCTACCTGCCTCCACTGTGAAAACCCTTCACCACGCCCATTTACCTCATCCTTAAGACGCATAACTCTTAGTGACCGCATGGACTGCAGCCTATCAGACTCCTCGTCCATGGAATTTTCCAGGCAACAGTACTGGAGTGGGGTGCCATTGCCTTCTCCGCCAAAGGCACTAGGCTAGATCAATAAACAAGACACAGTCCCAGCCTGGAGAATCCTGTGCAGGAAGCCCAGACCACGGAGAGCATGCCTGGTGAGAGTGCTGTGGAAGCAGGCCTGAGGAGCCAGGAGGAGAGTGGGGAGGGAGCCCCCAAGCCTGATTGTCTGAACTGACAACTACTGTGAGAAAGAAGGTAACACCAACGCTGACTCTTCTATTTCTGGTGGATAAAGAAGAGAGCTCTTGTGTTCTGAGCCAGGGGTTTGTCAGCAAACATTCTCCATAAAGGTCCAGAGAGTCAATATTTCAGGCGTTGAAGGCCATGAGACCTATTTCAACCCCTCAACTCTGCCCTGTAGTGTGAAAGCAGTTGTGGGCAATACATCCATGAATGGGTGTGCCTGGGTTCCAATAAAACTTTATGCATAAAAACAGGCATTGGGTCAGATTGACCACAGGTTTTAGCTTGCCCACTTTATTTTAACCCACCAACAGGCTAAAACCCACTTCATGCTCACAACAAGGCTCTGTGGTAGGTACAGATGGGAGAATGTAGACACTGTGCTCAGAATAATACAGCCAGGAAGAGGCAGAAGCAGGACCTGAGTTCCAGCTACCTGCCTCCACTGTGAAAACCCTTCACCACGCCCATTTACCTCATCCTTAAGACGCCTGCAAAGCACCATCACATTCTTCCTCCTCTCCTTCTTCTCTCTTTGTCCTTGGTTTCTTTGTCCTGAACACGTCTGTGAACATCCGTAATACATCCAGCACAGTGCCCAGAACTTTGGAGAAAGTATCAAAATAAGATAACACAGAATCCCTGCGTTCCACTGGTTTATACTTCACTCAGAAAGACAAGACATACCAGAAGAGGAATAAGAAGGAGCTGGGGGAGCCCGGGAGACTTCCTTCCCACTCTGGAGGGCGTTCATCCCTGTAACCTTGCTTTCGTTCCCCACCTTGGCCCTCCTGCGGATTCTAACTGGAGAGGCAGGAGACACTGGGTCCAGGAGACTCTCTCCTTTGCCTCCCCACCTCCCAGGGGCAGGCTGCCCCCAGAGGCGCCTGCTCTGCTCTGCTGCTCTGTGATACAGGTAATTCGGGAGCAGGCTCTGTCCTCCGGTGAAGCACCCTCCCCAGCGCTGCCTGTGACGGGGGCTGGGCTGGGCTGAGCTGTGGACTCTGCTAGTCTGGTAACAGATTTATCAACCATGAGGATGCTGTTTTGGTCTCCATATGCCCTTTTCTTTAGTCTGATTTCTCAATTAGTTTGTAGCTTCCTGGGCATGCATTCTTAGTTGAGTCTGTTGAAACTTCCAACAAATGACGCCAAGGCAACAGAGGAGACACCACCTCTGCTCCTCGGTCCCATTTTTAAAAGGGCCATGAGATATTTGGTTCTGTAGAGTTCAGAGTAGGGAGAAGAGGTGCTAGGATCCCAGGAGGAGTGTACACCGTCACCCAGGAGATGGGCAGGACTTCAGGGATGAATAGGCTAGGCTTTACGCACGCGTCATTGCTGCTTGGAATCAAGACATTGAGGATCTCATACTTTGAAAGACTTTCCCTCTTCTCTGGGAAAACAGAGGAGTCTGTCCCCAGAGTCTTTTGTAGGACACAAAGGATAATTTCAAATATCCAGGGTATTTACTGAATTGTAGAAACTTGGAGCTATAGAGATAATTAATTGAGTCTAATTCTATAGCAACAAACGCCAAACGCAGGCTGCCTCAGAATCGCCTGGGAAGTTGAAAAAAATACAGATGTCAGTTGCCACTCCGTGGAGATTCAGATTCAGTAGTTCTAGGCCGGGAGTGGGAATGGGGGGGTTATTTTAACAAGCTTCTTAGGCCACTAGGCAGGGAGGTTTGATCAGCCAACATTCATTGAACCCTGCCAGTGATTGGAGCTCACCACCTCCCAAGACAGCTGTTCTGATTCTTTGTTTGAATATGGGGCCCAGTAAGCTCTGTTGCCTGGATTTGCCCATAGCCCCTCTTAAGTGCTGAGAGCAGGCAGCAACCTGTAGAACAACCTGTGAGATGAAAGCACTGACTCTGTCCCCACCGTGGGAGACACACTCATCTTGCTCCCCCAGCTCTGTCTCCCTCAGGATTTGACCTCACATCAGAGCATCCAGTCACGTCTGCACATTCCCATTTGCATGCAGGTCTGGCAACTCCAGTCTCACATTGGAATTGATCACTGACTTCCAGGCACCCTATCCAAAGCTAGTTACTCTGACATCACTGACAAGGCTTAATTTATTTTTTCTTTCTTCTTTCCTTTTTTCTCCTCTCTTATCTACTTCTCTCCACCTTCACTGAGGTGTTAAGTGATGTACATAAGCTGCAAAAAAAAAAAAAAAATGTCAACAGCACTGGTGCCTTTTGGAGGCTCTGAGGAGAGAGTCTGTTTCCTTGTTTCCTGCAGTTTCTTGAAGCTACTTACATACGTTGACTCATGATCCATTCCTCACATGAAAATGTGAGGGAAAATCTCCATTTTCCAGGTAGCACTAGAGCTAAAGAAACAGTCTGCCAAGGCAGGAGATGCAAGAGATGTGGGTTTGATTCCGGGGTCAGGAAGATCCCCTGGAGAAGAAATGGGAACCCACTCCAGTATTCTTGCATGAAGAATTGCATGGACAGAGGAGCATGGTGGCCACAATCCAGGGGGTCACAAAGAGTCAGACACGATTGAGCACTCCTGCACGCACCATGAGACGACTGCCACAGTAAAAATTGTGACTATATCTGAATGTATCTATCAGTCCCCCAGGTTTTCCCTCACCCCTTAGTCATCCCTTCCTCCCACTTCTCGTCTCTAAGGTGACCACTGAGCTGCTTTTTGCTTGGCTGTTTTTGGACCAGGAGCTCTCCCGTGGTCTTGTCCCAGGCTAGTCACCCACCTGAGATTGATATCACTGACCAGTGCTGGAAGGTTCCAACCTCAGACTTCCTCCCAACCCTGCACCCTCCTTAACCCTTCAGCTGGGGCTTGAAAAGCTCTCCTAGCCTCTAGATATGATATATCTTATATATGATAAATCTTCACTGTTCATGGCTAATATAGTTATTATCATAATAATAATGACCACATATACAATAACTATTCTGCACCAGAAACTGAATTCTATAATAATACGTGATAATAATTATTTTTTTCTATGTTACCCTCACTCTAGCCATATAAAGAAGGTCTTCATTTCTTCCTGTTGTCCATGAGGGGACATCATGACTGACTTAGTCAAACATCTTGCTGAAATCTACTTTTCTGTAGATTCTTCTGCTATAATAATTTGAATCTTCACCATAACAGATTTGTTTCCTCTGAAAAGCACTATTTCTCTCATTAGAGATGTGGCTGGTATGTTACTGTACCCTCAATAAAATAAAGGACTCTCCAGATTCAGAGTCACTCATAATATACTATTATTCTGTATTGATCTTGTTTCTAGTCAACAAGCACTTCTAGATATTTTGTAGGCAGTCTGGGTTTCAAATAAATATTGCTTGACTGCTGTAAAAGCCTTTTGCTATGGCTGATTTCCAAAATGATCATAAAGATACCCCTGTTTGCCTTGGCAGAGGATGTAAAAGGCAGGATAACCCCTCCTAATCCCACCACGACCAAGTGCACACACAGTGAATTCTGCTATTGGGAATTTATTTATATCAGCCTGGAATCTCTAGAACATTTGATATGGTTTTAGCATTTTTCTCTCAGGAAAGGTGATTTTCTGGGTAAAATGTAACTGGAACATCACAGAATCACTAAGATTAAAAAAAATAGTGGCAAAGATGTCATCTAAATTCACGGCCTACTTTATTGCTGAATGTGAAATAAATCACATTGTCCCTGGACAGCAAGGAGATCCAACCAGTCTTTCCTAAAGGAAATCAGTCCTGAATATTCACTGGAAGGACTGATGCTAAAGCTGAAACTCCAATACTTTGGCCACTTGATGCAAAGAGCTGACTCATTGGAAAAGACTCTGATGCTGGGAAAGACTGAAGGTGGGAGGAGAAGGGGGTGACAGAGGATAAGAGGGTTGGATGGCATCACCGACTCAATGGACATGAGTTTGAGTAAACTCAAGGAGTTGGTGATGGACAGGGAGGCCTGGTGCGCTGCAGTCCTTTGGATTGCCAAGAGTCAGACACAACTGAGCGACTGAACTGAACTGAACTGAAACAATACAAATTCAATTTACATTAAACATGTGGAAAATATCAACAACAGTAAAGCTTATTTCTTTCAAGATTCTTTGTTTTAAGATGCAGGAAGCTAATTTATTCAGTTTCACAGACATAAACCATGAGTGAGTCTAATGTCACTTCATTGTAGGAATCCCTACACCTGTCTATCCACTAAGACATGGACTAACCAGTCTGTTACTGAGGTCCAAGCCTTTCCCAGCAGACTTGGATCCAAAGCACTATCTCTGGTTCAGTTCTGTCTTCAGGGAGCTGCCTCTTCTCAGGGCTACGTACAAAGTTGGTTTTCCAAAGTTCTTTAGATCAAGCTTCTTTTCATTTTCATTCACTCATTCATTCAACAAATACTTATTGAGCAACTACTATATTTTGGGGCTTCCCTGGTGGCTCAGAGGGTAAAGCATCTGCCTGCAATGCAAGAGACCCGGGTTTGATCCCTGGGTTGGGAAGATCCCCTGGAGAAGGAAAGGGCAACCCACTCCAGTACTATTGCCTGGAAAATTCCATGGACTGAGGAGCCTGGTAGGCTACAGTCCATGGGATCACAAAGAGTCAGACATGACTGAGTGACTTCACTTTCACTTTACTATATTTTAGACACGTGATGTAACAGTAAACAAAATAGAAAAAGTCAGAGATTGTATTCCAAGATAATAAACAGAATAAATCAGTAACTATATATGGTACAGTATACAATGATAGGTGCTGAGATGAAAAATAAAGGAAAAAGGATAGGAAGACATGCTTATGTGTATATGTATATATGTGTCTGTTGGCAGAAAGCTTACAGTTTTGGAAACTGAGTTTCACAGAACATAGTACCTAAAACTGACGCTTGTGTGCCTTTACTCTTAATTAATTAGTTAATTAATTGATTGATATATAGTTCAGTTCAGATGCTCAGTTGTGTCTGACTTCTTGTAACCCCATGGACTGCAGCATGCTAGGCTTCCCTATTCATCACCAACTCCTGGAGTTTACTCAAACTCATGTCCATTGAGTCAGTGATGCCATCCAACCACCTCATCCTCTGTCATCCCCTTCTCCTGCCCTCAATCTTTCCCAGCATCACGGTCTTTTCAAATGAGTCAGCTCTTTGCATCAGGTGGGCAAACTATTGCAGTTTTAGCTTCAATGTCAGTTCTTTCAATGAATATTCAGGACTGATTTCCTTTAGGAAGGACTGGTTGGATCTCCTTGTAGTCCAAGGGACTCTCAAAGAGTCTTTTCCAATACCACAGTTCAAAAACATCAATTCTTTGGTGCTCAACTTTCTTTATAGTCCAACTCTCACATCCATACATGACCACTGGAAAAACCATAGCTTTGACTAGGTGGACCATTGTTGGCAAAATAATGTCTCTGCTTTTTAACATGCTGTCTAGGTTGGTCATAGCTTTTCTTCCAAGGAGCAAGCATCTTTTAATTTCATGGCTGCAGTCACCAGCTGGAAAAGGCAATGGCACTCCACTCCAGTACTCTTGCCTGGAAAATCCCATGGATGGAGGAGCCTGGTAGGCTGCAGTCCATGGGATTGCTAGGAGTTGG